>JBAMJV010001473.1:0-81145 GCA_037951105.1 Echinarachnius parma
TTATCTCGAATCTTCTCTATTATTATTTAGATGAGAGCTATAAGCTGCAACACATGCAGTATGTCCGTGTCCGCGGCTATTCGCCGGTATTGTTCAATCTGTTCTTCACCTAATTAATGAAAGGGATCAAATTTAAAACATTGACCGACTAACATATCGTAACCCCCTTTTCATAACAACACACGTATCTTCTCTCCTTACCATTTAGATGAGTGTTCTGAGCTGCGACGCAATATGACCGTACCCAAGGCCTTTCGCGCGGCTTGTGTATTACGTGTGAACGGGACTCTCAATGGGGCCAGCGATCTTGCTCAGAATGGCGAATTCAACTTTAGTCTGCCTTCTACAACGTCACCATCTACGATCGGGCGCGTGAGTTTGACAAAGAAATCGATCTCCTTTCTGGGTGTTGAATGAAGAAATTAGCAAACAAAATACATTACATTCAAAGATCTCTTTTCTTTACTAAATTCCAGTCCGAGTTTGTATTTAATGATTAACAAAAAAATGACATGCGTTCACTGATCAGTGTATAAGCCTGATCAGTGATTCGCTAAGCCCCGCCCCCTAATATTTGCGATTGCAGCATCGAGTATTTTTTATATAAATGTAGATGGATTGTAGAGGCGTGGCCAGATAACGTCGGTACAGGCGAAAGTTTGCAAAGTACATCAACGTCATCTTACGCCTGCTATGACGTCACACGCCATTTGTTTAAATGCGGACAGCGTTTGGCAAATTTTCTGGAGGTGTTCCCAATGGTGATTTTTAGCTCACCTGAGCCAAAGGCTCAAGTGAGCTATTGTGATCGCTTTTTGTCCGTCGTCCGTCGTCCGTCGTCCGTCGTGCGTCGTGCGTCGTCCGTCGTCCGTAAACTTTTTACATTTTCATCTTCTTCTCCAGAACCAATGATCGGATTCCAACCAAACTTGGCAGGAATCATATTTAGGGGTAGAGGAACCAAAGTTGCTAAAATGGTGGGCGTGGCCCCCAGGGGGGCCCTGGGGGAGGGCACCAAATGTAAAAAATATGTAAATTTTAAACATCTTCTTCTCAAGATCCAGAAGTATGACAGACCTGATATTTCATATTTAGATGCCTCTATTGATGAAGAATGAAAGTTGTTCACAAGATTTTTGTGGGTGGTCCCATAAGGGCCCTGTGGGCGTAACAGTTTTTTGGGGGGCCCTACCAAAGGAAATATACATTTTCATCTTCTTCTCCAGAATCAATGATTAGATTCCAACCAAACATGGCAGGAATCATCTTTAGGGGTAGAGGAACCAAAGTTGCTAAAATGGTGGGCGTGGCCCCCAGGGGGGCCCTGGAGGAGGGCACCAAGTGTAAAAAATATGTAAATTTTAAACATCTTCTTCTCAAGATCCAGAAGTATGACAGACCTGATATTTCATATGTAGATGCCTCTATTGATGAAGAATGAAAGTTGTTCACAAGATTTTTGTGGGTGGCCCCACAAGGGCCCTGTGGGCGTAACAGTTTTTTGGGGGGCCCTACCACCTGCAGACCAACTAACAAGCACCTGGTTATCCTTCTCTTGCTCTCAGCCAATCACCATTCTCCCAAATATGCAAATAAATATGCTAATAGGAAACCCAGACACTTGTTTACATCTAGGACCATGTTTTGACCCAAATCTTTCTATTTATAGCATGTGTTTTCATGTTTTCATGTTTTCATGCTTGACCTTGTTAGCAGCTTTCATTGCTAGTACCATTCACACTGCCCAAATAGTTATGATTATTTAGGTTGCAATTCATTATTTTTTTTGTTATTATTTTTATTTATTTTTTTTCGGGGGGGGGGGGGGGGGAGGGGCGGTTTTGTGCGTGAAAATAGTAGTTCGGATTATTTATGAAAATAAGTATGATTCAAATCATCATGTGCAATACACTTTTGGTGTATCTTTTTGCAAGTGGTGTTTGTGTGTGTGAACAGTGTAAATTGTATCAGTTTTCATATCCAACATGCAAAATGCATGCTTACAGTATCTTCAGCACTCGGTCAATGGATGGGTGCGGAATAGTTACATGTAGGTCAAAGTTTGGTCCAGTTGCTCATGTGCATTTTGATTTAAAAATCGTACAATCCAGCAGGTTGTGAGGTGTTTTTTTTTGCCTGTGTGAACATGCAAGAAACATACTTTTTTTAATGACCCAGCACAATTAAATGAATTAAATAACCTTACTTACTGGGATAGTTAGAATCAAACTCTAAAATTAACCAGCCTTTCGGTGGTCTAGTGGTTTCACAGCATTCCATTTGCACACTCAGTTGCATTGTGCTTTTTCGACTGTTAGAGACCAGAGAATAAAATGATGCTATTAAATTAACCCATTGGAAATAAATGAATATAAAATATGCAAAAAAATAATCATGATTTGAAGCAACATGCAATTGTTACTTTTTAGCATGTGTGAATGCCCCTATTGTATCATTGATGTTTTCTAGGTCACATTTTGTTTTTGTTTTATTTTCTTTCTGTTATATGCATTTACTACTTATTCAACAATTCTAGCTTAAATTTTGCACAGAGGTATATACTCCTTTAATTATCTTTAGGGAGGGGATCCAAAGTTGCTAAAATGGTAGATGAAGAATGAAAGTTGTTTGTGCATTTTGGTGTTCCTTCAAAAGATGATCAAATGATTAAATCATACCGAACCTAGCTGTAATCCCATCAAGGACGAGAGCTATTTTAAGGCACAATTGATCATTGTTTTCCTCTACAAATTGGCAACTCCTAAATTTCATCGACGGATCAATGGCATAAAAATAGGTGGAAAATATTAAGTAATAACCATTTAAGACAAATATAGTGACTTTGCCGCAAAGATGCCAATTTGAACACAAATATATCTGTTTCACAAATACATGTATCACAATGTGTTGCCAATTTGAGGATTTTTTCTAAATTATAGTTATTTACACAATAATAAAAATCATTAAAACATAACTAAAGCAGGTAGAGTAACAAAATAGGGCTCTAAAAATAAAGGAATTTATGCTCTTTCTTCCTGTACACCTCACATAACTAGTCTTATTCTTACCTAGCTGCATGGGACCCAAGAATGGCTCGTAGGAAATGTGAAATGAATTTCAAATATTTTCTTCTCCACATCAACAAGTATTACAATCTGGACATTTTGTAACATGTAGGTATCTATATACCCTAAATCTCCGTGTATAAGGCGCACTTTTTTCCGTCGGAAACAAATAGAAAAAGTTGGGGGTGCGCCTTATACACAGGTACAGCAAAAAAAAAAAAAATATAAGATAGGTAAAAAATAGGTAAAAAATTCAAGTTTATTAAGCAAATTACTAATGAATATTCATACATTCATGAGCAGCAGTACTCATTATATATGCAATTATCTAATAATTAACAATTTGTTATAAATTTTTCTCATAATTGAAGATCTTTGTAAGTAAGTGTCCCAAAACAAAATTTCTTTTTTTTAGAAAGTAGGGGGTGCGCCTTATACACAAGTGCGCCGTACACACGGAGATTTACGGTAAATGACAATGCAAGTTGTCATATCGCAGAATGGCCCCATAGGGTCCCTATGTGAGTGGGGTTAATATGCTGAAGTGGTCAGTGGCTGGTGAAATGTGTTAAGCTTTGTCTTATATGTGTGTCTGTCTTTTTTTATGATTCACCCAAACATTATGGTAAATCATAATGTTAGGTACAGGGGATCAAAAGTTATTGATTAAATAGTACATCACATTATAGATTTTGGCATGATTTCAACTGATTTCATATCTTCTGAGGGTGCCAGAGAGAACATGCGCCAGATGTGAATTGATTGACCTCAGGTGAGCGTCGTGCCCCCCTGGGGCTCTTGTTTTATTTAGATTTGTTTGGTAAATGCATAAATTAAAGGGGTAGTACAGTTTTGGTAAGGCTGAACTTTAGTAACCAAACCTGGACAGTAACATTATAAACTAATAGTTATTACTCCACTATGCTCGAAATGGTATACAAAATTACAAACGACTAAGTAAAAAGCATGTTATCATTCAAAAAGAGCCATTAAAACACAAGAGGGCGCTTTCTAAAAAGGCATTGGTTTCAACCATTTTTCATACAAAATAATGCATGTGATGTTCTATTGAAATAATGATTAAGTAGATAGATCATCAACAACTATTTAAAAAACGCTTTTGAACATTTTTGAAAAAGTGTAAGCATTTTTAAAATTTTTTGAAAAAATCATCTAATTATTTGGGCCCCAAATAATTATAAGATCAAATATATTTATTGATATTTCAGCCGTTTCTGGACCGATTTTGACCAAATAAAGTTTATTCTGCCATTAAAATTGCATGTTCTCTCAAATTCGACACTCAGTTTTTCATTATCTCACAAAAAAATTGTGATGTGCAGCGCCCTCTCTACCAAAACTAAACTACCCCTTTAAAAGAAGATATGTTATAATATTTGTATTCTTTGTGAAAAACGAACACAGGTTTAAAAATCGAATTTCAAGCCATTTCGATTCAACAGTCTGAAGTATTATGACGTCGCGCTCTGATCGAGCGCGTAAAGCCCTCCGACTCTAGCTAGCCTGACTGAAAACCAGTCGGATCTGGTCGAGTCGGCTCTGTGTTAATTAATTTACGACGATTTTGCTACGATAGTAAGGTTTAAGTTTGAGAAAGAAATCTCTTTTAACCTTTTTTTAAATTTATTGTAAAGGGATAGCAGAGTTTTGGTCATACTGAATTTAGTAACCAAAACCTGGACCATAACATTACAAATTGATAGTTATAACTCCACCATGCTCGAAAGGTATACACAATTACAAATGACTAAGTAAAAAGCATGTTATCATTCAAAAAGAGCCGTTAAAACACAAGAAGGCGCTCTTTAAAAACACATTGGTTTCAACCAATTTTTTTTATACAAGCTTGTGCATTATTTTTGTTAAAATAATGATTAAAAAGAGAGATCATCAACAACTATTTAAAAGCCTCTTTTGTAAATTTTTGAAAAAGTGTAAGCATTTTTTTCCCCTTAAATAATCGAATAAACCTGGGATCCCAGGTTTATTCCGATCGGATATATTAATTGATATTTCAGCTGTTTCTGAAACGATTTTGATCAAATAAAGGTTATTCTGTCATTAAAATTGAATGCTCTTTCAAATTCGACACTCAGTTTTTCATTACCTCACACAAAAGATTATTTCTTGAAGCGCCGTATATACCAAAACTCAGCGCTCACTTTAAGATGTTTGATATCTTTAACTTATTAGATGTATCATACATTTATCATAATTTCATAAATATATCATAAATTTATCATTATCTTCTGGTATATATCTTTCCTGCTGCTCTTAAGATTGCCAAAGTAATACCTGTTTATAAAAAGGGAGTTAAAGATTCACCTTTTAAGTAAAGTAGTTGAAAAACTTGTAAACAGTCGTTTAATTAAATTTCTGGATGACAATAGTATATTGTATAAACACCAATATGGATTTAGACAAGGACACAGTACAGAACTATCGTTGATTAATTTAAGTGATGAATTATCTAAACAAATGGATGAGGGTAATGTTACTCTTGGATTATTCTTATACTTTGCAAAAGCATCATGAAATTTTTCTCTATAAATTACATGCCATACGTGGCTTACCATTAGTGTGGATGCTCAGCTATCTATCTAACCACTTTCAATATGTATGTTTAAATATGGAAATGCTATGTCTGAACAACTAGCTATTACATGTGGTGTTCCGCAAGGTTCAGTGTTAGGACCAACTCTGTTCTTAATTGATTGATTTGCCGCAATCCACAGATTACTTAAATTTTCGATTATTCGCGGACGATTCGAGTCTATTCATTCTTTTCCGTCTGGAACTAAATATATTGACTTAAAGGAGGTTGAAAATAATGTATTAGCTGTTTTGAAACGGTGTAATGTTAACAAATTAACAATTAACACCTCTAAAACAAAATACACGGTTTTCAAAAGAAAACGTAGACATGTGGAAATAAATGGGAATATTATTATAGGAACAGATATGATAGAACAGGTACATTTTACATCTGTTGTAGGAGTTAATATAGACGAAAACCTATCATGGCAAAACATATTGAGTGTGACTCTTCTACGATGAGGAAAACAATTGGAATTATATTTCAAATTGGACAATTTGTACCCAGACAAATCTTGCAGTTATTAGTATATAACACTCGTATTCCTCCGCGTATGACGTATGGTCTAGAATTCTGGGGAAGTACATATCATTCATATCTACAATGTGTAGCTTTGTTGCAAAAGAAAGTAGTATATGCAATCTGCTTCAAAGGACCAAGGGAACATACTGGCCCTTTATTTCGTAATTTGCAAATGTTAGATATTTATAAATTGTACAAATTTGCGATTGGATCTGTAATGTATGACCTAATACCAGTGGCGTAGACAGGTTCTTACACCTGGGGGGGGGGGGGGGGGGATGATTTGCCGTTCACCGGACCAAGACCAAATTTTCGAGACCAAGACAATTGCTTGAAAGTCATCTCAGTGGGGAGGGGGGGGGGGGGGGGGGGGGGGTTAGATGTTAAGATGGTCGTGACCAGGCGGGCCGAAAGCAGTTTTTGATTTTTTTTTTTTTTTTGGGGGGGGGGGGCAAAACCTAGGGGGGCTCAGGATTTTTGTTTGTGTGTATATAGGGGCTCATGCCCAACCACACTCACAGTGCTGCCAACTTTGAGACAGATGTGAGAGTGAGAAGCGACTAAGCCCGAGGGAGCGAAGTGACTG
Organism: Echinarachnius parma; assembly: GCA_037951105.1. NCBI lineage: Eukaryota > Metazoa > Echinodermata > Echinoidea > Clypeasteroida > Echinarachniidae > Echinarachnius > Echinarachnius parma. Next base: position 6,791 of record JBAMJV010001473.1, read on the forward strand.
AGCGGGGGGAGGGTGTGGGAGGGGGTGTCCCCCCTCCCACGGTAGGGAGATTTTGCATTTTTGGACTTCAAATTGTGCATTATGGTGCTTACCTAGATAGGAAATTCGGGCTTAACATTGACTGTATCTGGGAAAGCGTGTTATGATTTGATCGGCCAGAAATTTTAAATATATTTTTACGATAAAACAAATAATTGACACACTAATAAATATGCATCTCAACACAGGGAGCGAAGTGACTGAGCGGGGGGAGGGTGTGGGCGGGGGGTGTCCCCCCTCCCACGATAGGGAGATTTTGCATTTTTGGACTTGAAATTATGCATTATGGTGCTTACCTAGATATGAAATTCGGGCTTAACATTGACTGTATCTGGGAAAGCGTGTTATGATTTGATCGGCCAGAAATTTTAAATATATTTTCACGATAAAACAAATAATTGACACACTAATAAATATGCATCTCAACACAGGGAGCGAAGTGACTGGGCGGGGGAGGGTGTGGGAGGGGGGTGTCCCCCCCTCCCACGCTAGGGAGATTTTGCATTTTTGGACTTGAAATTGTGCATTCTGGTGCTTACCTAGATAGGAAATTCGGTCTTAACAATGACTGTATCTGGGAAAGCGTGTTATGATTTGATCGACCAGAAATTGTTAATACATTTTCACGATAAAACAAATAATTGACACATATTATGCACCCTAACACAAATATTGTATTTATATTTGGCATCATGCACAGTTCCAACATCACCATATGCCACATTATATATGATCGAACAACTTATAGGCTATTTCCAAGAATGAGTCCCGAGGGGCGAAGCTACCGAGGGCTAGGGCAGGGCCAAATAGGGAGGGTTTGGGAGGGGGTATCCCCCTCCCACGGAGAAGATTTTGCATTTATATAATTATCTTGAAATGGTGCAATTTGGTGCACGTCACACAAGGAGCCAGAGCAATGCCAGCCTACACTGGAACTACGTGGCCCGGTATACAGAAAAAAATACTCACCCCTGACCCTACGCAAGTTACACAACAAACTGAGATAATCTGTTCGCGCGCGAAGCGCGCAGCAAAAATTGAAAGTTGATGTATACATTACCTTAGAATTAACAAGTCTTAGTTCATACAACTTATGTTTTCTTTCCCACTCGTATACAGCTACACAAAAAAAAAAATGTATCCTTCCCTAAAACCTGGGGGGGGGGGGGGATGATTGTACATGCCATCCCCCCCACCTTGTGAGGTGGGGGGGATGCATCCCCCTCATCCCCCCCCCCCGTTGTCTACGCCCCTGCCTAATACATCACAATCTGCCCCATGATGTATGTATATACTGATTATTGTCTTAAAGTTGAGCATTGTTATGACACACGACTAAAACAAAACTTGAATTATAAGCCAACAAAAATCAAATCTGAAATTGGTAAACAATCCATGTCATATGCAGGTAGTATAATTTGGAGAGGGTTCCCTAATGATCTGACAGATACAAACTCACGTAACACTTTTCGCAAATCTTTAAAAAATATATATATTAGCGAATGACATTGAATGATTCCACAGCTTGTAAATATATATTTGAAACATTACTTCTGTAAATATTGTAAATATGCTGCAAACCTTATAATAATATTGTATATATGTAATATTGTATGATGCTATTGTATTATTTGTATGATAATATTGTGAAAGGACTTGCCTCGACTAGCCTGCTTGGCTATTGCTGGTTCTTTTTTGTTACCAACTATAATGTTCTATTACTTTTGACTATTTTGTGATTTATATATTTTTGTTAACAATGTTGTTGTTTGGTAAATAAATTTCATTTCAAATTTCAAATTTCAAAATTTTAAATGTGAACGGGATATTAATAAAGCCATGAACGTTTCTATGAGCTCATTAGCTAAATCAAATATTAACAAATTTCCGTTTTCAACGTCATACACCACCGATCTACTGTGCAACTAATACACTTCGGTGTGATTTCTTTCTTGCGTTGCAGATATATATCAACCTCTTGCCTAGCGCAAGATATCTGAACATACAAATGTATGGTTACTTTCTCTTCAAGTTGACCACATTTTCACGTAACGGCAGTAGAGGAATAAACTCGACCACTCTCGCGCTCTACTTGACTGCTAATGTAAGTAAACACCAGGCCCCGTATTCATGAAACCCCGTTAGCTTAGGTCCTTGCTAAGTGTATTTTAAATATATTGAGCAGTTTATTGAGCAACAAACATGTGTCCTAGTCCCCAATGAGGGTCAGCTGGGTAAACCTTTAGTAAGTAACTAAAATATCATGTGTTAAATTCGTAGCCATGTCAATTGTCAACCAAAATAGACTTAGCAAGTCACTAAGCTAGCAGGCTTTCATGAATATAGGCCCAGTGTGTCAGAATTACTAGTACACAAAATATGTTTTGAGTGAACGATGTATGGAAGTTTATACAAAATGATGTCAGATCGTTTCACCTACTGCCCATTGACCTTGACTACAGTCGAAAGGCGTTCCGGAACGCGTTTCTACTCAATCATAAAGATCTTCATAATGAAAAATCAAAACCCATTTCATTATTTTGGTACCATAAGCCCAAAACCAATATGCAATAATTATGCAAATCTGGAAGATCCAAGTGATTTGGGATGAATTTTACCAATTGAATGGATCACTAAAAGGTTAAGGATCACCAGCAATGAATATTTGTTCGCAGTAATTAATGGTGAAAAAAGAAAGAATATGAATGTTTTGTTACTTCCATATATTATATTTGGTTGCTGGTGGAACAGTCACTTTCATATTTCAAATGATGATGTGCGCGAGTTGGTTCCTTTTAACTCCGGTGCATCGCGTGCAATCGCAGGATAATTGCAATGTCGGACCAACATCTTTATATAACATGCTCGCTCCCATAATGTATCGTGTTCCATTTCTGTTTATTACTATGGATTAATTTTACTTTGTTTGTTGTGCAGTACTAGTGTTGTATTCGAGTCCACCATTTCCGAGGCCGAGGACCCCAATATGCCACCAAAAATATGTGTTCCTATTAGATTTACAATCGGCCTCAGATCCGAATCCGAGTCCGAGTCGCGAGGTCGGACTCACCATGCCCACAATTACAACCCTGATTTTTTATTTTTTATTCTTGTTTCATTTACTTCGATTAAAAAAACAAATATGTGAAAATGCTACACCAATTATCATTCAGGAGAGTATGATACCCGTGACGAAGCGAATTCGAGCTCCGATGTTGGTCGATCCATTCATTGTCGGAAGCATTTTGGTCGAGGTATTCTACGTAGCAGACTCTACCCCCAATCCAGAAGCTCCCTACAGGAAACCCAGCAACCTAGCATTCCAATCTGTCAATCTGGAATTCACAAGGTACGATATAAAATTATAGATACATAACTGAACACAAATAAATTTGATTTAAATAGTAGCTGAGAAAAGCAAGCATGATACACAAAGTTGATAAGTAGATGAAATGGTGGTTATTCTTGTTATTCTAGCAGCGATTTGAAGATAACATTATCCTCAGTCGAGCAGCGATTGAAAGATGTAACGTTATAATCATTCTAGCATTGATTTGAAGATAACATTATCCTTATATTCTAGCATCGATTTGAAGATAACGCTATCCTCACTCTAGCATTGATTTGAAGAAAACATCATTATTCTAGCATCGATTTGAAGATAATATTATCCTCATTATGTCATTGATTTGAAGATAACATTATCCTCGTTATAGCATCGATATAAAGATAACGTTATCCTCATTATAGCATTGATTTGAAGATAACATTATCCTTATTCTAGCATCGATTACACGTTTACAAAAAATGTATGTATGTATGTATGTATGTATGTATGTGTGTATGTATGTATGTATGTATGTATGTATGTATGTATGTATGTATGTATGTATGTAGTTCAGAAAGATGGTCTGCGTCGGTGTGGTGAATAGAGACAAAAATTTAAATAAAACACCGTAAGAAAACATAGTTCTCCGAATTTTCGCCCATAGGGCTTCGTCAGGGTACGTTTATTGACTGAATAAAACACAACTCAATTTGAAAATAAATGATTGTGGGCGCGCAAGCGCGCGATATCAAAAAGCATGTATGTATGTATGTATGTATGTATGTATGTGTGTGTTTGAATGTTTATAGTATGTAATGTATGGGTACAAGTATATGTATGTAAATTGTATGCATGCATGCATAACATGTAACATGATTTTGTAACAATGTGTTATGAGCTCTGCAGAAACTGCGTATTATTATTAAAATAATGGTGTATACTATTATCTAATAATCTAGCAGCATGATACTCTTCAATGTCCAGTTTCAACCATGTTCTCCTATATTCCTTGTATCATATTTTCCTAACAGCTTATATGAGGACTGTGCTGCAGAACTTGGCGATAGTTACTATAACCCCTGTCTGCAGGCTGCGTGGGACTACCTCCAGCTTGCTCGAGCTGCGGCCAACAGTGACAGCACCACATCCTGTCAGCCTCAGGAATACTTGACCTGGCTCACCAACACGTATGGCGGTTGCTTTGGTGAGTTTTTCGCTTTCGTTAAAGTCTGTGATCGTCTGCAGTCGCTCATTATGTATCAAGTATTTTGAGAATATCAGAATATTATACAATGCAACAATCAAAGATGAACAACAATGTCATAAATTTGTATTGAATCAGAACAAAATATTATATATTTTTGTATTAGTTTTGGAACTTCTCGATGGCTTCTTCAGTTATTGTGCTTGTCGTCCGACCATTAAATGTGTTATACGATTAAAAGAAGACATAGCCATGATAAAGTTAGATCTAATTCCGCTAAAATCCACCGAGTCACTGCATGAATAGTATGGCATACATGCATATAATTGTGTTTTGTACTGGATGTTTTGTACGATTTCTAGTAGAATATAAAACAGTTTTTGAACATTATTCAGAATGTATTCATTTGCTTTCATATTTGTTCCGTTTACCCAATATATATTATGACATATTTAATATTTGGTACAGATTATTTGAAACCAATCTACCACAAATCAAAGATCATCCAGCGTGTGGATAATGCAGCGCGTGTCGCGATTTTTAACTAGGCTAGTTCGCGCGCACTGAATAATATGACACTGAGATGCTGAGCCAGTGTGAATTACGGACCGTGCGCAAGTCAAGGCGTTCGCAAGATGGTACTGTACGAATCCAAACTACCAAAGATCTACCTTTAATCTAATGATACCGTTTTTGTATCATGTGATCACTGTTACAGTTGCACCATCAATAACATATATCTCACCTGATCAAACTGGATTCCCCGGTGAAGACTCATTCGACCTGAGATGCATCGCAGAAGGATCCCCACAACCACAAGTTTCTTGGTCCGCCCCTTCTGAAGGAGGTTATCTGTACATCCCCCCGCTATCAAACGGAACAAATGAGGTGTAAGTGATTTTCATTCGTAATCAATGTGTGTGGCCACATTTACCTTAACTGACTTCCCACCACTCGCTGTGAAGCTGAATTCTCCCTCATTGCCGCCTAAATTGGACCCTATATTGCCACCTAAATTCCAATGCATTGCCAAGTAAATTCCGACCTATTGCCAACTGAATTCCCACCCAGTGCCAACTGAATTCCCACCCATTGCAAACTGATTTCCCACCTACTACTACTACTACTACTACTACTACTACTACTACTACTACTACTACTACTACTACTACTACTACTACTACACTACTACTACTACTACTACTACTACTACTACTACTACTACTACTACTACTTCTACTACTACATACTACTAACTACTACTACTACTGCTGCTTATACTACTACTACTACTACTACAACTACTACTACTACTACTACTACTACTACTACTACTACTACTACTACTACTACTAGTACTTCTACTACTACTACTACTACTACTACTACTACTACTACTATTACTACTACTACTACTACTAATACTACTACTACTACTACTACTTCTACTACAACTATTACTACTACTTCTACTACTACTACTACTGCTACTACAAATACTACTACTACTACTACTTCTACTACTACTAATACTACTACTAATACTACTACTACTACTGATACTATATAACTACTACAAATACTACTACTACTACTACTACTACTACTACTACTAGTCTACTACTACTTGCAATGAGTTTCATAGCAAATATCACTTATCATTATTGTGAGAGCACAGGGTACGTGTTTGCACATGTACAGTATGTTAACATAATTATTTCCTGGATCCCGCCTTTGAAGGTAACTTTTCGTCCATTTTGTATAAATGTCATTTAACAGGTACACGTGTACAGCCGATAACCAAGCAGGGTCCGTGTCTGCACAGGTGCGAGTTACAGCATTAGGTAAGATAGAAATAATGCTCGCACGGCAAGCCGTTTTAACATTTATTCCTATTTCTTGATATCAAGAATTCGACTTCTTGATATCAAGAATTCATTTCTTGATATCAAGAATTCAATTCTTGATATCAAGAATTAACATTGCTTTACAACAGAAAATCATTTCTTGATATCAAGAATTCATTTCTTGATATCAAGAAATAAATTCTTGATATCAAGAATTCATTTCTTGTTATCAAGAATTCAATTATTGATATCAAGAATTAATTTCTTGATATCAAGAATTCGAATTCTTGATATCAAGAAATAATTTTCTGTTGTTAACCAATGGTAAATCTTGATATCAGGAATTCGAATTCTTGATATCAAGAATTCGATTTCTTGATATCAAGAATTCATTTCTTGATATCAAGAATTCGATCAAGAATTAATTTCTTGATATCAAGAATTTGAATTCTTGATATCAAGAATTCGATTTCTTGATATCAAGAAATGAATTCTTGATATCAAGAATTGATTTCTTGATATCAAGAAATGAATTCTTGATATCAAGAATTGATTTCTTGATATCAAGAAATGAATTCTTGATATCAAGAAATGATTTTCTGTTGTAAAGCAATGGTAATTCTTGATATCAAAAATTGAATTCTTGATATCAAGAAATGAATTCTTGATATCAAGAAGTCGAATTCTTGATATCAAGAATTGAATTCTTGATATCAAGAAATAGGAATAAATGTTAAAACGGCTTGCCATACGCACGACTGTAGAACAGTAATAGCATCATACGAATTATTAGCAGCCATGATCCAACGACCAAGTAATCAAGGATACCTTTTTAAAATGATACTAAATGCAATGAAACGTTATCCCTTTAAACATTCAAAACAAGCATTTACGGAAAACATCGTGTACCCAAAGATGGATAATCTGTTTGCATGTTATGTGGGACCTGACTATTTTGCAGAATGTTTTTAATTAAATGAGTTGTATCGTAATATCAATTATTTGACAAAATTAAAGGCTTATTAAAGGTACCGTTGAGTATTGGTATTTCCCGAAGTGCCCCCCGATATTTTTTTGTGAGATAATGAAAAACTGACTGTCAAAATTGAAAGAACATACAATTTTAATGACAGAATCAACTTTGTTTGATCAAAATCGGTTCAGAAACGGCTGAAATATCCATAAGTATATTTGTATTCAAAAGGTTCTTCACCGGTAATCACCGGGGGATATTTAGACTTTTTAGAAAAAAAAATTTTAAATGCTTAAATACTACTTGGAAAAAAATCTGAATAGATTTTTAAAAAGTCGTTGATGATATCTCTATTGAATCATTATTTTAACAAAACATTACATGCACAATTTTGTATGAAAAATGGCTAAAACCAGTGATTTTTTTAAATAGCGCCCTCTTGAGTTGTAACGGCTCTCTTTGAATGATAATAATAATAATAATAATAATAATAACGCACTTATATAGCGCCTAATGCAGAACAGCCTCTAAGCGCTTATTATTATCCCTGGTCATTTGATAACAGGGATAACAGGGGTTTTACTTAGTCGTTTGTAATTGTGTATACTTTTCGAGCATGGTGAAATTATAACTATTACTTTGTACCGTAGTGGTGCAGGTTTTGGTTACTAAAGTTAAGTTTGACCAATACTCAACTATTCCTTTAAAGGTTATGTTCTTATCATTTTAATATGTTTCCCTTGTTTCCCTCTACAGATTTCCGCTGCCTAGGTCTGAGACAGGAACTTGTATCATTCCAGGGAACGCAACTGGCCCCATGTCCTACAAATGCTTCACTTCCATCCCAGAATACATATGGCAGTTCATACCTATATTTCTATCCGCCTAACCAAGATGGCCTCTTAGAATATGTCAACGTTCCCTTTGGGTTGTACGGCCAGCAATTATCCTTCAGGATTTCCGTCACTACGGAACCATTTTTGATGGAACAACTGCCGTCTCGCAGGAGAAGAAGGCGAAGGATTGTGCCGATAATATACCAGAGGGACTTTATCGACGTCACACTTGACAGTCTGGACTTTAACTATCTGGTAGAGTTCTCCCAACCAGTGTTCGTGCAGGCGGGCGTGCCGCTTTACGTCAACATACTAACGCTGGACGACCGCCCATTTGGCCCACTCTATTACGAGGTCGCAGAGCCTGCACTGTACCTACGATGCCCACTGACGCCACCACTCGATCCCCTCAACAATGCCACTTGTTACGAGAAGTACGACGCGTGGACCGCGATGGAAAACGAGTTCATTGCTCTCGGGTGCGCCGGCGAGCCTTCCCTAGCGTATCGTACCTACGAGGCATGTCTCCGCGTCATTGATACTGGTATGCAGATGTTATCAAATCAAGAATACCACATCCTCCATGAATCGATCGCTAAGCTTTCCTCCAAACATTGAACTTCTTCTATTTTCCCTGCCCAGTGCACCCCGTGTTACACTAACCACCCAAGGCAATTCCCCCATCAACACGTCCTCTTTAGTTTACCTCTTGGCCCTTCTGCTTTATAAAGTTTACCCAGCACTCTTCTCCATCTGTCCCTCTTTTGTAGTTGTCACTAATGTGAATTCGCAGACCCATATCATTCATTTCAATACAATTTGAAAAGATATGTTCAAATTTTAATAACAAAAATTATAAAACATTATGTTGCAGGATACTTGTGCTGAGTTTAAGAACGGTAAAACTCATTGGTGTTGGCTTCCTGTAAAATTATATCAATGGTTAACCGTAGTAAAGAGCCAACACGGATGGATATAGCTATGCTACCTCAAAATGCATGTTTCATATTTTAATCATATTTTTATTTTACAACTATATTATATAAATAAAAGATACATTTGATTCTAAATCATTTTCTAAACAGCTAAAATCAACCTTGTTCAGTTCCTACAGTGTCGACGATGCCTGACCCACCAAGTGTGGCGCTGAATTTTGACATCACGTTGACGTGTCCGATAGAGGGAGCTGTTCAAAGCTACTGGTTAAAGGGAGATAGTCGTGGTGGAACGTTGACATCTCCGCAGGCGCCCTCTCCGATCCTCAAGTTTGTGTCGTTCAGTCCGGCAGACCAAGGCTACTACTACTGCGAGGGGGTAGGAGGGGGCATGTACCGGGACGAGACTGTTACTTCAGAGCCGATTCGTCTGTCTATCAAGGGTTAATTATCAGTATTATGTTTCTTTTACTTTTCACCGAATGTCCAGATTATAATATTAAAGCCCAAGTCCAGTTTCGGGAAAGTAGCCGAATACATCTATAGCCTATATTGATCAATATTATTGAATAATATTGTGTAATACACACAGCGTATGGGCGATTCCGCTTTGGCGATATCTATTCCGACGGAATAATTTTGCAAATATATCAATTAGTAGGCGGTCTCTTGACCAAATTTGGATAATATATTAGTACAATTATATTATTTCACATTATTGGTACTAAGAGCTGCCATTTCATTTTTTAGAGAGGGGGCGTTTCAAAAACTGGCCTTTACCTTTAATAATAATATTATTCATATCATAATACAGGGGCTGCGGGGGAGGGGGGGGGGGGGGGGGGGGTGCTGCAGCCCCTCCACTTGTTTGGCTTAAACAAATACATACATAAGCGCAAAATAATAAGTATAATAACAACCTAAATGTGGTCAGCCCCCCCCCCCCCCCCCCCCCCCCCACTTTCAAAACATTTCCACGGCCCCTGTAATATGTATAATTATAACGTTATTTCAATGGTGGAAACTGAAAAGAAACGAATACGTATTAACGCAGTTTTCTTTTGAAATGTTGATTGTTGCTTAGCATTGCACAAACTTCAGCGGGTAAACGAGATGATTAAAATGTTTCGAGTAGTGCATGCATATCAGAGATACACGCAAATACCACTGATGCTTATACGAAACAAATTTCTGACGCTGTTTGAAAACTCGAATCACTTTGGACAGACAACGCATTTTAACATTTAAAGTGATGCCTGTAAAGTGTCTAACTCCACGAAAAATACTTGGAGCTTCCTCGTTTCTCGTCTGCCGTGTTGTTTAGCATATGGTAAGAGAAGAATAAAATAGGGTTAGATTTTTTTTCAAATGTCTCTTTGGTATGGAGATAATTATCATTGAAAATCATTATTTGAAAAGCGTTGATCAACGCTTTTAATAAAAAGTTCAATTGTCCTAGCTGAACATGTCCTAGCTGTCCGCATACAGCACACATGAGAACATTCCGGAGATTGAACTTTGAACCCAGCGAGCGCAAATTCCATGAATTCTGTACTACGTGTGTAAACATACACGGGTGTGAATATCTCAAACGGATCATTCATTCATTACTGTAAAAAATGTATGGCAGACCATCAGTATTCGGTGATAAAATATGAACTCAATATTCGTTTTTTTCACTAGGTAAACAGTGTTTGTTTTCTTTCAAACTTTCACAAATCTTTCAATTGTATTTTACAAAGATATTGATATAGGATTGAAGTCTCAAATGTCATTTTGTGCAATATCTGACACTTTACAGGTATCACTTTAACCCATAACTTATCTTGTACGCATTATCTACTCTCAGGGGAGCATACTAGCCGCAATAAACCATAGAGGTGCACCTGGCTAATTCACACAAGACCAGGGTCCTGTTACATAAAATGTCACGATTAATTGTACGATCAATAAATTAATCGTACGATTTATTAATTACAAATACAAGTGAATAACAGGGCCCAAGTACATATTTATACACCTGTGTAGAAAGCAGCAATAGAAGTATGGATGCCCAGATAACAATGCTACGTTGGCCCATCGTTGGCCCAATGTAGGCGGTCATGTTGGGCCAACGTCAAAACGTGACGTCTAGCCCACGTCATTCTTGCCGCTGGGCCCTCGTTGGCCCAACCCCCATACGCCAACGTCAATTGCCAACGTTGAGCCAACGTTTGCCCAACCATTTATTTTGCTATTTCTGACGTCAAGCCAACATTGAGCCGACTAAACCCCAACGTTAATACGACTATATAAGTCAATGTCGGGCCAACGTTAAAACGTGACGTTTTGCCCACGTCATTCTTGCCGCTGGGCCCTCGTTGGCCCAACCCAACAAGCCAACGTCGTACAAGTGTTGGGCCAACGTTTTCCCAACCCTTGCCCAACCTTTCAGTTGGCTAATTATGACATCGGGCCAACGTTTACCCAACCTTGGGCCAACTGTTAGCCAACCTTGGGCCAACATTGAACCAACCTTTAGCCAACCGTGAGCCAACCGTGAGCCAACCGTGAGCCAACCGTGAGCCAACCGTGAGCCAACCAACAATACGAACACTTAAAAAAAAAAGATTAGTAGGCTGCATGGTGTTACATATTCTACCCTTCCGTCATTCAAACGCTAAGCCCTATATATCCTATATCTTAAACCTAATCCTAAACTTATCATACCCTATCCTATCCTATCGTCTTAACAATATATAATGCAATCGACTTAGTATATATATCCTCATACATACTATGTACATTTGTTGTAGTTAGTAATTGCCGAGAGTAGATTATAAAATAATCAGCCTTTGAATCATTATTCATAAGACTATTATTCAGGTGTCATTTATAGTTTTATAAATTATATAGAAAAACAAGGACACGATAACACTGTTTTCAATACAAATAATAGCAAAAATAGGAATTTTTCTGTTCACTAAATTATGATCGTTTATAATCGATCATGAACCCCGATAGCAATTCTGCGTTGGCCCAATGGCTGATTTCAAGTATGGTGTTTAGGGCTGGTGTTAGTGTTTATCAAACTGGCGTTTGTGTGTAATAAACACTAACACCGGCCTTAAAGACCATACTTGAAATCACCCATTGTCGGCCCACTTACGACGCATTGGGATCGATTGCGGAACGAACCTTTACCGATCATAAATCACTAATTAATAGGTGTATCAAAGTTAATAAAGAGGGGACTGTGCAGAGGGGCTTTGCACCGCGAATATTTTGTTAATAACATTTAATTTAATTGTATTAATTTACCAATGCAACAGCATCATATAATGTACAATATTTCCCGTCATTTATCAAAAAGGATAGACATATTGCATAGTATATTATTCAAAACTAGCCCTTCAACAACTATATATATAAGCAATACAAGTGTATACCGCACATTATATTATCGATAATATTACAACAAATTATATAGAAAACAAAGACATGATAACACTGTTTTCAATTCAAATAATAGCAAAAATAGGAATTTTTCTGTTCACTATTATGATCGTTTATAATCGATCATGAACCCCGATAGCAATTTACAAATTTAACAAAATCATAATATACATGTAAGGTACAATATTTCACAATTTCCCCTCATTTATTAAAAAGGACAGACATTGCATAGTATGTTAGTCAAAACTAGCCCTTGAACAACTATAAACAATACAAGTATATAATGTACATTATATTATCGATAATATTACAACAATCCAAAATGTTCCAAAAAGGTTTTCATACATTGTTGGTAGCACATAATTAAAATATATTTTAAGTATTATATAATATATTATACAATTTACGAAATCCGTATCGTGACATTGTACATTTTAAGTCGCATGGAGGTTCATCTAAAATTACTCCCCCAATGTATGAAATGGACTGTTTCCCTATACCTGTCTTGATTTAGCTCTCTTGCATTTTGTTAATCAATTTCCCAGTGAAATATATAGCAGTGGTTCAATCATTTGTTCGTCATATTCGTATCTATATTACTACAAATGAAGTACAGTCCACTTCTGGTAAAGAGAGTTCAGCATTGGTTAACCCGAGTTTTGGTAACTAAAACCTGCATCATTACATTACAAACTAACAGTTATAACTTACTTCACCATGTTCGAAAGGAATAACACAACACATTACTGAGTAAAAAGCATGTTCCCATTAAAAAAAGAGACATTAAAACTCAAGAGGACGCTCTTTAAAAACCTATTGGTCTTAACATTTACAAATAAAATGTTGTGCATGTCATGATTTGTTGAAATAGTGATTAGATAGAGAGATAATCAACGATTATTTAAAAACATCTTTACTATAGTACCTTTTTAAAAAGGAGAACCAATTTTTTAATTTGTTAGCGGCCGGTTCAAAGTAATATTTTGTGTTCCCTACAATTTTTAAAATGTTATGTTAATGGATATCTCAGGCATTTCTGAACCAATTTTGATCAAATTATAGTTTATTCTGTCATTACAATTGTATGCTCTTTCAAATTTGATACAGTACTCCGTGTTTGATTATATCACACACATATTGTATGTAGCACCCTCTATACCAAAACCCAACGCAACTATCCTTTAATACCTTGATACCAAAAAACTATTTTCTCGGTAACGATTTCTATATAGACAATATGAATTCAGTCTAATATATTTTCTTTACACCTATAACGCGTCAATATCCCAATATTTGACCTCATTACATTTAAATATATGTGTAAATCCTCTCTAAAAAGTGCGAAACCGGCTAGAATCATCTGCAAACAATCCCAAATGCAAATAATACAGTAGGTTTGGAAATCTTTTGTATAAAATATGAGGAAAAACGCTGGTTCCACTACAGATCATTTTGAAACTCCACATGTAATCGGATAAAACGGATAAATATGCCTTGACCACGAGCACCGAGTGGGATGTATGCGAATTTCATGAACTAATTGTAGGGAACAATGTTGCTGTGTTGCTGTGTTGCAGTGTTGCGTCCAAATGGACGTTTTTAAATTGTTGTTTAAACGTTAGAAAAAAGAAAAAAAAACCTTTCATGTATTTGATTTCAACTGCAAGTACCAGCATATAGCCTGTCGGACGCTGGAAACGTTCTAAGAACGTTTTTTAAACGTTGATTAAGGAAGAAGACCTACGTGACCTAATACAAAAAAAAACGTTTTGTAAACGTTGATTAAAGACGAATACGTGACCTAATTAAAACGTTTTGTAAAGTTTTGTGTTTGCTGGGTAGTGCCCGTAATGAATGTACTCGGGAGACTATTCACGAAAGCTTATGCGTATATTTATGAACTTAAAGGGATAGTTGATTTCTGGTAAGGAGAGTACAGTTTGGGTGAAACTGAATTTTAGTAACCAAAACCTACATCATTACATTGCAAACTAATAGTTATAACTAGAAAGGAACACAAAATTCCAAATGACGTAGTAAAAGACCATGTTATCATTCAAAAAGAGCCGTTAAAACGTAAGAGGGCGCCTTCTAAAAACTCATCGGTTTCAACCATTTTGAATAAAATAGTGTGCATGTGATGTTTTGTTGAAATAGTGATTAGATAGAATTAGATAGAGAAATAACCAACAACTATCAACATACCTTTTTTGTAACTTTTTGAAAAGAGGAAGCATTTTTTTGAATTTTTAACGGCTGGTTCAAAATTCTCTAATAAACCGGGGGCCCCAGCTTTATTACAAAATGTTACGTTTATGGATATTTCAGCCGTTTCTGAACCGATTTTGATCAAACAAAGATGATTGTATTATTTAGATAGTAGGCCTATGCTCTTTCAAATTTTACACTCAGTTTTTCATTATCTCACCAAAAAAAAGTAGTCTAGCGCCCTCTCTACCAAAACTCAACTACGCCTTTAATTAGGAGTTTGAAAGACCGATTCCAGCGATTACACGGCAATGTGTAAATTTGAATAATTTCGATTTAAAAAGTGTAAAATTGAGAGAAAATGTTATAATGAATAATAAGTATAATAAGAAGTCTGACGTCAATTAGCCAACCAATTTCCAACACCACTCATTGATTAAATGTTGTAGTAGGTGAAACGGTGGCCCAACGTTGGCTTGCCTACAGTGTCGAAATGTGGTTGCTTGTCAAATGTTGGTTTGACGTCAACTAGCCAACCACTATCCAACGCCGCTCATTGACCGAATAGGTAGGCGAAACGTTGGCCTAACGTTGGCTGGCCCACCGTCAAAATGTGGTTGTTTGTTAAAGGTTGGTTTGACGTCAGCTAGCCAACCAATATCGAACGTCGCTCATTGTCCGAATGTATAGTAGGCAAACGTTGGCCTAACGTTGGCTGGCCCACCGTCGAAATGTGGTTGTTTGTTAAAGGTTGGTTTGACGTCAGCTAGCCAACCAATATCCAACGTCGCTCATTAACAGAATGTTGTAGTAGGCGAAACGTTGGCCCAACGTTGGCTTGCCCGACGTCGAAATGTGGTTGTTTGTTAAAGGTTGGTTTGACGTCAGCTAGCCAACCAATATCCAACGTCGCTCATTTACAGAATGTTGTAGTAGGCGAAACGTTGGCCTAACGTTGACTTGCCCACCGTCGAAATGTGGTTGTTTGTTAAAGGTTGGTTTAACGTCAGCTAGCCAACCAATATCCAACGTCGCTCATTTACAGAATGTTTATGCAGGCGAAACGTTGGCCTAACGTTGGCTTGCCTACCGTCGAAATGTGGTTGTTTGTTAAAGGTTGGTTTGACGTCAGCTATCCAACCAATTTCCAACGTCGCTCATTGACCGAATATTTTCGTAGGCCAAACGTTGGCCTAACGTTGGCTTGCCTTCTGTTGAAATGTGGTTGTTTGTCAAACGTTGGTTTGACGTCAGCTAGCCAACCAAAATCCAACGTCGCTCATTTACAGAATGTTGTTGTCGGCGAAACGTTGGCCCAACGTTGACTATCCTACCGTCGAAATATGGTTGTTTGTTAAAGGTTGGTTTGACGTCAGCTAGCCAACCAATTTCCAACGTCGCTCATTGACCGAATGTTGTAGTAGGCGAAACGTTGGCCCAACGTTGGCTTGCCCGATGTCGAAATGTGGTTGTTTGTTAAAGGTTGGTTTGACGTCAGCTAGCCAACCAATATCCAACGTCGCTCATTAACAGAACGTTGTAGTCGGCGAAACGTTGGCCGAACGTTGACTATCCTACCGTCGAAATGTGGTTATGTATTAAACGTTGGTCTGACGTTAACGAGCCAACCAATATCCAACGCAAGTCATTGACACAGTGTCGTAGTAGGCGAAACGTTGGTTAAACGTTAGCCTGCCCACCGTCGACATGTGGTTGTTTGCCAAACGTTAGTACGACGTCAACTAGCCAACAAATATCCAACGCCACTCATCAACAAAATGTCGCAGTAGGCGAAACGTTGGCCCAACGTTTGTTTTTCGACCAAAGAATTATGATTGTTCGTCCAACTATCACCCAACGTTGTTTCAACGTACATTTGCCGACCAGTTTGCCAAAAGTCAACAGAAAACGTTGGCGAAACGTTGTCTTAACGTCAGCTCTCCGACTGCAAAAATTTGGTTGCATATTTACCTTAGGCCAACGTTGGCTCAACGTTGTTTTGCCAACCGCGACGGTGCCGACTATAGACTACGTTGGGCCAACGTAGCATTGTTATCTGGGTGGGGATTACATTATTAAGACTGAAATTCTCCTGATAGAAGTTCGTAGTTTGGTTTGGATGCCAGTATTCCCATTTTACAGAATTTTCAGATAAAATCACATAATGTTGTGCAATGTTGTGATTCTTAAATCTTATAATAGATCTTATTATAGTAAATGAAGTCGATAACTAGAGATACGTCTTTGAATTCATGCAGTTACCGTTTACATTAACACATAATTTTGTTTTATACAGGAACTACCAGATTAGTCATTACTGTAGGCTTTGATGAAGCTTTCATTGACTTCTATGAGCTTCTTTCAAGTGAACTTGCACCGATATACCAGGAACCAGTAAGTTACATTTTTGTTGTTGCAAGAAATTGTCATAAATGTTTGGGAAATGAAGACATAATAGTGTAGCATTGAAGATGAACATTGCATGCGAAATATATTTATAATCATTTTTGGTTTGAAGTACAACATATACAAAGATTTGCTCATCCTTCCGTATTCAGGTATTTATTTTGTTGTAATAATATAATTTAGATTATGTTACGTCATTAAGATTTGTATAAAGTATGTTTACAAACCTTACGTTTAGGCAAGCCTAAACAAGACATTTAAAACATTTATGCTATATGTTACAGATTATGTTAGCATTGTCACAGTCGGATGTTGGCGGCCGTTTGTATGGCTCAATAATTGTTGACCAGTCTGCCGAAGATTTCCCAGCCATCGTGGATACGCGAGAAGGCAGCCTCATCATTGATTACGTCATCGACTTCAACGCAAGCGCCTGGACCAACGAGACTGATCTGATAACGACAATGACGAATGTACTCGGAGACTACTTAGAAGAGTCACAGCCCGATGGAAATACCCCCAGTCCCAGTAGCGTACCGGAAGGAGGGGCCGCATACATGTATATCCCTGGGAGCCTTGTCGTCAGCAGTGCAAGTATGCATACTAAATGTTGCTAGACTTTCAAAAGCACACAGAGCCGACTCGACCCGATCCGACACGTTATCAATCCGGATAGTTGGGCCCGATAAGTCGGGTCCGATAAAGCCCGGCGCAGACAGAACCGATTCGACCTGATCCGATCCGATCCAACTGAAAGCCACATTCGGTCGTTTCGGACGTGGCCATAATATGTTGAATTGGCTTCCGACTGGCAAAAACGGAGTCGTAAGACAACGCACACAGAGCCAATCCAACTGAAAACCAGTCGAGTCGACTCTGTCGGAGTCGGGGAAATCAGCCACGAATGGCTTCCGTTTGGTTCCCAACTTGCAAAACGGAGTCGGAAGGCAACATACACATTATAGTTTATACCCGATCCAGCTGAAAAATAGTTGGTTCGGGTCGAGTCGGATGTGTGTGAGTGTTTGGCTTTACTGAGGATACAGTATCTGGCTTTGCTGTTTTCTATACTCATAGCTCTTTCGTGGAAACCTTTTTTTTTGTCGGGGGGGGGGGGGGATGTATGCTCTTTTCGCCCGATATCACCCTTCCCACCGAACTGATGTTACATTTGTTCGCCATATTATGAAACATTTTTGACCCAATATGAAATATTTTGATCTCATATATTACTATGATTAATACCAAAAGAGTTGAACAAACATACCCGGTATGTGTTACCACCTCTTTAATAAGTAATAATGATCATTATAGTTTACATCATCATTATTATTACGTTGTTTGCCTTTTCCAGCCTCCTGTCCTGAGTCCGTTGAAACAGGTCTGTTCGGGACACTCACATTTAACCGTACTTTGCTTGACCAGACGGCAGGGAGTGTGGAACACTGCAAGGACTATAGCAATAACGGTGAGTTTAATTATAATAATAATAATATACACTATTTATATAGCGCCTACCACGATTGATAATCATCTCTAAGCGCTTTACAATTATATTGTTACCCCGGTCATAGGATACAATGCAAACCAGCACACCATCTCTACTCCCTGGGGAGTATTCCTTCCAAGCGCCCAGTGGGCTCAAGAAGATCTTTCACATAAATGATTTCACCTCCTACCGGTCCCCATTTATACACCTGGGAAGAGAGCAGCAATAGTGGATAAATTGTCTTTCTGAAGAACAAACGCCGTAGGCAGGGTTCGATCTCGGGATCTCATGATCAGAAAGCGCGCGCTCTATACCAATAGTTAGTTGGTTGGTTATTTTGTTTTTACAGATCCGTTCAATAAAGTCGGATTATTTACGTCTGGGACCAACATTTATCTTCACCATGCGATATACGCAGCCATGGTTTCAACCTGTGCCGATTTGTGCGAAGGCGGGAGCTCTGATCACTAGAACAGAACACCTTTTCTGACATAATTGAATAGTGGTGTCGGGCTTTTTTGTTTTGTTTGTGTTGTGTTTGTTTGTTTGTTGTTGTTTTTTTAAGAGCGGGGGTGGCGTGAATATTTGTATCCCATATTTTCCCCTCCAGTTTTTGTAATAGTTTTTGTCAAATTATTATTTATTTATTTTTTATTAATTTTATTATTATTATTATTATTATTATTATTATTTTTTTTTTTTTTTGGGCGGGGGGGGGGGGGGGGGGGGGGGGCGGGGGGGGGGGGGTACGTGTTGGTAAGTACACCCCTTGCACCTCGTATGAATCAGTATAATCAGGGTTGGTGTGAGTGTGTGAAAAAGGAGGTATGAAGGAGATAGTGTTAATGTAGTTTAAAATGTATGATTTTACTTATTTCAGGTTTTACATGTACATGTACATTAAACACTGAACCAAAAATGTTTAAACGAATAGTCTATACGTATAGTATGCTAAAACTGAGGTCATGACTTCGTATTGCGAAATTGTGTACTTTGATCCCCTCCCCATAATAAATCTACCTTAATTAAAATGTTTATTTCTCCTCCGTCTATTTAACTTCTAATACAACAATGGCAATGTAGTAAGTTAGTTATTTAGTTACTTTAAGATTGCATTGCATATGTCTTTGAAAGAAACCTCCAAGCCTTTGTGACACTGAATTAGACTTCCTTGACCGAATAAATACATAAATAAATACATATAATTTGTTTAAATGTAAATAAAATAAGTCTATTAAAACTTAACACGATACTTTCTATAATATAATGCTTGCATGATTGTAAATCATGAAAAAAATATGAATTGAGGATATGGTAAATTGCCCTTTAAAATATAGAAATAATTTGGTATAGTTATAGATGTATATTACGCAGATGCTAACGGCATGCATGAGGGTGTGTCAAAAGCATGAGTGCATTATAAATCAGCACCTGATGGAATGCTCCCCAGGGAGTGGAGAAAGTGGAGAAAGAGTTATTATATTAATATTAGCTTCAGGTCCCCCTAGGATAACAGAGCAAAAGAGCACTGAAGAGGCTAACCTGGATAAAGAAGACTAAACAAAAAACGCATTGGAACCGGAATTTGTCCTAGTATACCCTGTCCAGTCCTACTCCCACTAACTAGCAGGACGTTTTGGGGGATCTAGTCTGGTATATAAAGAGAAGTAAGTTTTTATTGTCAGACATAGGCATGATTATCTAGTTTCTAACGCAAATGAAATTTAATTTTCTAACCAGTCCCTCTTCCACGAGCTACCAGGACGTGTCGGGGGAATCTAGTCTCACCGGCCGTTTGGGAAGACCCCGTCCTCAACGACTGCTTCGAGGAGGAAAACCCCAACGACGTGCTCAGAAACATTGCCCAGGTAAAATTTGCTTCATGTCTGTCCTATCAAGTAGCTAGCTATAGGGAGGTGAAAAGGGGAAATAATTGTAGTGATGATATGCCTGCATCCCGAGTCAGCAGTTAATTAATGACAAGGAGTAAACATGTATACAAGTGTGTTCGAGTATCCTCGTCTCTCAATCACACACACACACACACACACACACACGCACTGGCTTAGCGAGGGGTGCTCCCACAGTGCTCCTGGGCCCGAGGCCCTCTCAGTTTTGTTATAGTTATTGTTTTTGTTCCGCTTGTTAGCCGATATTTCCGATTTTGAGGCTTTGGGCCATTCTTGGTCACGTGTGTGACCCAAAATAGGAAAAATTCTGAAATAAGATGCTTATATTTTAGTAAGTATAGGAGGTATGGTGATGTGAACTTCATATATGACTTGCATATGTTGAAGTCTTTCATGTGTAACACAAAAGATTTTATTAGGATTACGTTGCCCAAGGACAGAGGTCAAATGGCATCGGTCACGTGTGTGACTTCGCACGGGAGCACTTTTGAAGAAAAAAAATTTAACTCAATTTCATTTTGGAAATCCTGTGAAATATGAAAAGCTAAAATGTTCATATTAGTATCAGACAACTGATATATATCTGTAAGTAAGAAAATGGTGAAAGATTAAAATTATCTCAAACGGTTGTTTTTTAATGCACGTTATTATGTGGGGATGTCTGGGTCACGTGTGTGACATTTTGGGGTGGTCACGTGTGTGACATGTACAATGTGAATGGAAATATGAATTTTACAAATGTTAAGTTTAGATAGTAAAATGAAGTTCAATTGTCACAAAGTTGGTATCATCATGTACAGGAGAATAAAAGGACTGGGCTAGCTTGATTATTTCCTGAGTTATGATTTTTATTTGAATATTGAAATATGAAAATTTATGAATTTTTCTAAGAAATTTTATAAATTAAAAAAAAAATATATATTTCATGAACCCTTGGACACTGATCTTTCCAATAATGAAATAAAACTACTGAAAAAACAAACTTCATTTTTTCCAAAAAAGTTTCACTTTTCAAAGAATGGCCCCTTTAAATAGCTACAATCCAAAAGCTTCCGGCGGCTCCACCTCCTGGACCAAGATACCCTAAGACAGGCCAAAATCGGAGCCAGCAACCGTATCTCTCAGTATTATTCTATCAGCTATTCCATTCTTTTCTATTCTATCAGCACAATAACCCTGCCCCCCCCCCCCCCCCCCCTTCGGGCTGGGAAGACTCTGACCCTGTCCACATACAACCATAGATTAAGGGAATATTCGAAGGATAGATAATATTTGTAAAGATAGTGTCCTTCTTTAGCAGGCATATTCATGTTCAGTAAAAATGTACATGGTACTGTTCACACACATCGATAGCTTTAGGGGGATATTCCTTGGAATATTATGTGCATACACAGCATGTTCACACATACAACTTTAATTGCGACTCGAAAACATAAAGGCCTGCCGCCAAATATCAAGGTGTGCTTAGGTTTGAGAAGCAAATTGATTATCATAATTATGGTGGTGCGGAACACATTAACTTGATTATTATACATTTCGTATACTGCCCTAAAAGAACAATGTAATATTCTGATAATAATGACACTATTTAATGCTATTGCCTAAATTTTATATTTCTAAATAAACTGAATAGACACTGGTGACAGCCAAAAATGTAACGGAATATTCGAGTGACCTGGTGGCAGTTACGGAAAACAGTGATTCGATTACCGCCGAGGGAATCATCGCAGTCGCAAACGCTCTCCAGAAGATCCTACAGGTTCAGGACCCATCACCAGAGGTTTGTTACTTTATAATGATACTACTATTACTACTGCTGCTGCTGCTACTACTACTACTACTACTACTACTACTACTACTACTACTACTACTACTACTACTACTACTACTACTACTACTACTACTACTACTACTACTTCTACTACTACTACCATAGGCGTCGATTTCTTCTCGCCATTGGGGGGGGGGGGGGGGGGGGACACGTCATTTCGACTATCTTCGACGAGGGAGCGAAGCGACCAACCCATCAGGTGGGTGGAGATGGTAGGGGACACAAAATATTTTTCAACCGAATGACACCTAATTCACCATCGGACATTGTGTGCACATAACGCACTCGGTTAGCACTTTGGCCCAAAAAATATCAATGGGGGTCCAGGGGGCGGAGCCCCAACCTGAAGCTTTTGGATTTCCGATATCCAGAACAAACGATGTTATTCATAATTAGATTCCCATAATTAGCTATTAAATGGTTAGCTTTATTTTAGTGCGCATGGCGAGCAATTCTGTATAAGTGTGTACAGGGGATTATGTCAGATGGCCCTAATGGGGGTCCAGGGAGCGCAGCCCCTGAGGATTGTGGATTTTGGCACTTATTACTCTCAGGATGTGGTTTAAATAAGGCTTTTTTGTCAACTTTCACATAATGAATGAGAGGGGGTTATATATATGTCCCTTCATTTTAATGTTATTTTATATTTCGGGGGGGGGGGGGGGGGGTAATAATATAGGCCACCCCCCCCCCCCCCCCGTGATCGACGCACATGACTACTACTACTACTTCTACTACTACTAGTACTACTACCACTACTACTACTACTACTGACTACTACTACTAATACTACTACTACTACTACTACTACTACTACTACTACTACTACTACTATTACTACTACTACTACTACTACTACTACTACTACTAGTACTACTACTACTACTACTACTACTACTACTACTACTACTACTACTACTACTAATACTACTACTACTACTACCAGTGGCGTAGCTACGGGGGCACGGGGGGCACGTGCCCCCCAATCGTTTGGCAAAAAAAAATAAAAAATAAAAAATGACGACCCGACATGAAGCCAAATGTGTCTACAATGTATATCATTCATTATTATCACGTTTTATTTAATGTGTGATAATAATCATTATCAACGATAATAACCAAGAACATAACAGTCGTTCCCTAGTACTAGCAATAGCGCACCTATATCAGTTTGAAGAATCCTTCCAATATAGCGCCTTATGCAAATTTTCAGTCCCGTGCGCGAGGATCGACGCTCACCACATTTCAGAAGACATAGAGCGCGTATAGGCCTAACAAACTTCCTAGCATGGTAAATCGTTTATCATACCAAGGGCCCTTTTAGGATCTTGAATCTGCCTCCCGCTTTTATAGATAATTTTGACGCCTTCATGCAGGCTATAAAGGCGCATAGCTGCACTACGTAGTCCTAAATGTCTAGGTAAAGACAAACTTCTTTTACTAATTTCTTCACTCCAAATGCACCCGTTCCATTAATTCATGATACATAATCTAGGCATATTGTTGATGATCATGATTGAAGGAGCACCAGTCATCTTCTCCAGATTCGATATCTGCATCAGTTGAGCATAGGCCTACTGAAACTAATTCAAGGGACCCGAGCATAGCTGTTTTTATTTTAGTTTGAAAAGGACTGTAAATCTTAATTTTTGCCGCGCGCTTCGCGCGCATATTCTGAAATACTGATATATACGAAATTTATTAGACCCTCATCTATCATGTCTATAGCACACTATCATCGGAAAATAAAATAATTTGAAATAATATATCTTTTAGTAAATTCGGTCCATATGCGCTGAATGCAAATAAAATTGGAATATTATGTCCCCCACATTAGAAAGGGGAGGAGATTGTCCCCCTCCTTTGTCATTAAGTATGTTTGGTTCCATACTTATATACTTTATATTACGTGAAATTTCTGTCTTAGGTGTGCACCAAATCGCACAATTTCAGGCCCCAAAATACGAAAGCTCCCTACTGTGGGAGGGGGACACCCCCTCCCACACCCTCCCCCAATCGGTCGCTTCGCTTCCTCGCAATGTCTCCCCTCCACTTTTGCTTAGTTCCATTTGAGCTCAATGCCCTAGACTATATCGATGGCTCTATAGTATACAGGATCACGTGGATCCATCTCACGGGCTTAATCTTTCCTCGCTATTACCGTTTTAAAATACGTAACGAGTATATTCACTATTATATACCATTTTAACACCCATAATTAAGACAATGATAAAGACAATAATGACCATACTTCTACAGTGATATTTTAAACACCAATTTCAAAAATTTCAAAAAAATTGGGAGGGGGTGAACCCCCTCCCACACCCTCCCCCAAATAAATGTAGACAAGCATACGGCGTGAGAGTATTTGAGTCTGGTGTGTGTGTACAGTAGGTTTGATTGTGTGTGTATACTTTATCATGAGGGAAATGATTTCTTTAATTCAGTATTATCAAATTTCCTTCCAAGGTATGCACCAAATTGCATTATTTCAAGTAAAAATTTGAAAAAGCTCCCTACCGTGGGAGGGGGGACACCCCCTCCCACACCTTCCCCCCCTCGGGCGCTACGCGCCCTCGGGCTTGGTCGCTCCGCTCCCTCGCAGCTGTGCCCCCCCCCCAATCACTTGACCCTCGCTACGCCACTGACTACTACTACTACTGCTGCTGCTACTACTACTACACTACTACTGCTGTTACTACTACTACTACTACTACTACTACTACTACTACTACTACTACTACTACTACTACTACTACTACTACTACTACTACTACTACTACTACTACTACTACTACTACTACTACTATACTATACTATACTACTACTACTACTACTTCTACTTCTACTACTACTACTACTACTACTACTACTACTACTACTACTACTACTACTACTACTACTACTACTACTAATAATAATACTGTTACTACTACTACTATTACTACTACTACTACTACTATTACTACTACTACTACTACTACTACTACTACTACCACTACTACTACTACTACTACTACTACTACTATACTATACTACTACTACTACTACTACTACTTCTACTTCTACTACTACTACTACTACTACTACTACTACTACTACTACTACTACTACTACTACTACTACTACTACTACTACTACTAATAATAATAATAATACTACTACTACTTCTAATACTACTACTACTACTACTACTACTACTAATAATAATAATAATAGTAATAATAGTAATAATATTTATAGTGTATATCAACTCTCATGGCGCACATCAGCCACAAAATGTGTTTTAACACAGATTTAAAGGTGTCTTTATTAAATGGCGATTATAATATATATCAATCATAATCATGATTATATTAATAATAACAATTGTAATAACTATTATGATAATGATTATGATTATTGTAATGTGTATCATAATTGTAATTATAATTGGCGTTCTCTTGGTAAATCTGACTTCTTCGTACCATGAACCCGACATGAAGTTTCAGTGGAACAACTATCAAAACAATTATTTGTGGGTTCTAGTCAAACGCAGGCAGTCGAGACGTAACTATAACCACTGTCGCTTGATTAAAAGTTCAAGTCCTGCCCAGGTTTAAACCCGGTTTGAACCACCATGCCCAGTAACATTCGGATCATCATGTTTTTGTCTCCATGTCTATAATTTCATCTAATTATGATGATGCGCTGCAAGAAAGGAAGGCAATGCATTCCTACATAGTTAGGACGTCTCTCTCTTGATAATCGTATTTTAAAAGACACATACCAAACCCAATGTTCTACTATATAGACTCAAAAATACCACATCCTTGCATTCTTTTCTTCTAAAATATGTTATTATCTTTGTACAATAAATCGCCACGGTTTGAGAAGATATGCGAGAGCTGGCTTACAAACATGGATGTGTTGTTTTCTGTTCTTTATTAATATTTATTTATATATTCATGTTGTAAATTCCACGTAATGACCTATTATTGTTGAAATTGTATTTACATGATAGGTTACCATCAACGTTATCAACATTGTCGACAATGTCCTCACTGTTGGCATTGGTGTTTACGAAGAGACCATCGACGAAGAAGCACCCACCAGGATCCTGGACTCACTTGAGCAGCAGATCACCTTATTCCAGACCAACGGACCGGCTACCAACTTGACTGTGATAGGCCAGAACGTGGGGGTGGTTGCACTACAGCTACCGGAGGACAGTCTGGCTGCAGGTCTGGGGTTCGCAACCCTTCCTGCAAGCGGGGACGAGAGCAACCTAGATGACAGTCTGAGTGAAAACTCAACCATGGTATTTTTGGACACGGACGACATCCCGCAGGAGATAGTTGATGCCTCCATCATCATTCCCTCTGCTGTCCTTGAATTCATACCGCCTTTGTCAGGTGCATGTTCTTGAAGAGAAATATCACATACAGATTGTTGTGCTGGTGAAATACATTTTGAATGTACCATATAATTTGCTCTGATAGAAATGTCATATTTAATCGTTTGATGTTCGTTTTAAAACGTCGTTTAAAATAACAATATCACTGCCAGTGGCGTAGCTAGGGGGGGGGGGGGGGGCACGAGCCCCCCCCCCCCCCCCCAATCATTTGGCAAAATAAAAAAAAAGGTGGGAGGCGAATTGTCAGTCCCGCGCGCGAGGATCGACGCTCCGGTAATACCGCATTTTAGTACAGAGCGCGTAGGCCTAACAAACTGCCTAGCGCATAGTAAATCGTCCACCAGGGGCCTATGCAGGATCCTGTAGCTGCCTCCGCTCTTATAGATAATTTTGACCGTTTGACGCCTTCATGCATGCTATAATTATAGGCGCATAGTTGCACTACTTAGTCCAAAATGTCTAGGCAAAGACAAACTTCCTTGACTAATTACTTCAAGCCAAATGCACCCGTTCCATTAATTCATGATGCATAGGCCTACTGTTGATGATCATGATTGTAAGAGCACCAGTCATCTTCTCCAGAGTCGACATCTGCATCAATTGAGCATAGACCTACTGAACCTAACCCAAGGAACCCGTGTCGTGGGTCTAGTCACGCGGTACTTGAAAAATGGGCGACAATTAACAGGCGGTGGAGGGGGGAGGGGGGAACATGACCCCCCCCCCCCCCATACATTTGAAAGTCTGTCTTGGGTATGCACCAAATCGCACAATTTAAAGCCAAAAATGTGCAAAAGCTCCCTACAGTGGGAGGGGGACACCCCCTCACATACCCTCCCCCGCTTGGTCGCTTCGCTCCCTCGCAATGCCCCTCCCACTTTAGAGAACCTTTTGCCTCCTTCTTGAAAATGATCCTTCTACATTAAGCGCACCATTTACAGATCCACCTAACCAGAAAATGTAAATACGCCAGAAACAACAGTTCCACCAGGAGATATACACATGGGATCAACAGCGTGAGTTTTAGTGTGTCCACGGGCGTTTGATCCCGGGGGATAGGGGATATATCCCCCACTTTTTGATGGGGGGGGGGGGGGTGGCCTGTACAAGTACAAACAATCCCCACTTTTTTCGAAGTTAAATCTTTTGAAAATCTTACAAAATGCATAATAACAATGATAACTAGACATGATACTTGTCATTGAACAAGTATAGGTGGGCTGTTGAGTATAGGCAAAATAGATCCCCCCAAAAATATATGAATGAATAAAAAATGAGAAACTAACAAAAATGTAACAAAAAGTTTTTAAAACAGGGAGAACAATTTGTTTAAAAGGTTGAGAAAAAAAATAGAGTTATGATACATAATGTATTTGACAAATATAAATACAAAATGGCGCCTAGATGACGTCATCAGTCATGGTCAAGGTTGAAAACCTTGCTATGCTTATGGTTATGACATTCATCATGCCAAATATGACATAGTTATGATATTGCGTTATAGATTTATGATACATAATGTATTTGACGAAAATAATACAAAATGGCGCCTAGATGACGTCATCAGTCAAGGTCAAGGTTGAAAACCTTGCTGTGCTTAGTCCACATGCCTATACATATGTGTGCCAACTTTGAAGACATTTCATTGAGCCATTTTCATGTTATCTTGCTCACAAAAAAGTGACGAGAAATAAGAAAAAGAAATAATAATAATAAATAATAATAATAAATAAAGACGATTCTGACGAAATTATAAGGTGGTCTGTATGAGTCATACAGCCCACCTAATGATTAAGGACAATAATGACCATACTTCTAAAGTGATATTTTAAACACCAATTTCGAAAAAATGTCCACGTGGGAGGGGGTAAACCCCCTCACACACCCTCCCCCAAATAAGTATAGACATGCACGGACGATGTGAGCGTATTTGAGTCTTATCTGGTGTTTGTGTAGGTTCGATTGTGTTTGTATACTATATAGCGGTCTAATCATGAGGGAGATGATTTAAGTCATGATTTCTTTAATTTAGTATTATCAAATGTCCTTCCAAGGTATGCACCAGATTGCATTTCGAGTGAAAATTTGCAAAAGCTCCCTACCGTGGGAGAGGGGACACCCCCTCCCACACCCTCCCCCCCCCCCCCCGTCGTGCGCTTCGCTCCCTCGCAGTTCTGCCCCCCCCCCCCCCCAAATCCGTTGACCCTCGCTACGCCACTGATCACTGCATAATATAATTATTATCTGTCGTCGCTATCAATAATGAAAAGTTTATACGCAACCAAATTGTGTTTGGAGTATGACATCTACTCATGTTATAATGCTTCTGTTTCAGCAAAGTATAATTGTTTGTGTTTATGGAGAAGAGACGAATAACTTTGTTTATGTTTTCTCTTTCAGTAAATGATTCTATACCAGTGAGTTTCTTCATATTCCAAACGAGCAAGCTCTTCCAGAGTCCGGACCAAGTCTATGAAGTGAGCAGAGGAAATCGCCTAGCGGTCGGGACACGAGTCATCGCTGCAACGGTCGAAGGTGTGGACATCGTTGGACTTTCTGCTGGTCAAGAAGTTGAAACGGCGTTCCTTGAATTAAATGCAAGTGGCACATATACTTTTAACCATGTTCCCGCGTACATTTTAAAATCCCCATAGAGTTCGTACAGGGCCAACCAGGTTCCCGTAGTCAATGGGTTAAATATTACCTTTCACTAATTCAATGAGAAATTATATCATTATAGATAGAGTGTAAGTTCCTCGGCCCCCTAAACATGTAGAACCATATAAATCGAAATAACTTGTGAAATATTTTATGTTGGTGTCATATATATTTTAGGGGGCATTGCCCCTAGAAGCCTTTGGAATTTCGCTATTCATAGACCTTAGAGAATTTAGTTTTGTAAAGACTCAACTTGGGGGTCTGCGTAACGGCATAATTATATTTAGGATTTTGGGGGTCTCCGGAACGAAAAATTGAACTGAATAGGGGGGACTTGAGGGCGGCACAAGCCACATACCTATATAGTGCCAGGCACAGGGAGTACCCCCGGATGCCATCATGAGAGAGATGGAAGACTTAGCTTCATCGACAAGCGACAATTTGTTTCACCGATTATTTCTCCCACTCTTGACGTTCCTATAGACAATACATAATTCTGGCCTGGAATTCCATTTTAAATTGATATCAGTTTGTGTTCACAATTTTGCGTATTTGGCTTGCGTATTGCTGCGTATTGCCAGAACGCAGACATACGCAGACATACCCAATGAAGCGTAATGAAACGTGCTCACTACGTACTCAATACGCAGACTAGCGCAGAGGTCTGCGTTGGTCGCTCGCTAGTTTTAAATTTGCCTAAACAATCGCAAGCAAAGGCAAGGTCAAATCGTCTACGAGCGGGCTACGAGCAGATGCGCGTGTCACTGCCTATAGTAAGTTGCGCTTCCCGCACGATTAGATTAACCTCGCTTTAGCTCGTTGTAATTCGCATGCTTGCGCGTATTGCCACGCTGTTGCTTACAAACTGCGCTGCAGCACTAACCGTTGCGCTAGCCACTCGCTACGCTGCGAGTCTAGGCAATCATAGGCAGTCTGTGTACGAGCAGCACATGTACGAGCTAGATACGCAATAGTGTGACTGCTAGCTTCAAATTTGCCGCGTATTGCTGGGTAAGGCTGCGTATTGATATACCCCGCCTAGCGCAGCAATACGCATCAACATACGCATTCCGCAAAGGTGTGACCGAGCATTCTTTACAATGCTGATATGATGGAGTCTTGCCTTGTCATAATGATCTTTACCTCGTTCGTTATTTAAAATCGCCTATAACAACAATAGGTCACAAATGGAGGTGAAACGGTGGACAACAGATCGTGCGTGTTCTGGGAGAAGACGGCGAGCGGTGGTCGATGGTCCACGGATGGATGTCGACGCGAATATAGACCCGACATCGACAGGATCAGATGCCTCTGCGATCATCTCACCAGCTTTGCCGTTCTTCTAGTAAGTTAATGAACAGTGATTCGCCAAATTCACAATAATCAACTGACGGTTAACATTCATTTCGTTTTCGGTGCCTTTCTGGCTTCCCTTGATTATTTCAGAATATTCATAACCTTACACTCTAATTGGACATAATAACTTATACTTAAATGTTGTAATTCTTCATCTTTAATTATTGATAAAGGTTATGCCGCAAAGATGAAAAATTGAACTTTATTTTCGATACTGTCTCCAATGCATTCCCCTTGCATTTATTCACACTAGCCATGGGATATTTATGAACTATCTAAGATTTTCACTTTAAACAAATTCTGATCGCATATTTTCATAGGACATATCTGGAGATGTCAACCTGAAAGCTCTAGATATCCTGAGCATCATTGGCTGCGTCATCTCCATCATCTGTCTCATCATCACCTTGATTACGTATATAACCATGAAGTAAGTATAATCAGCTTTCGCAAACTGAAGATTGTTGATAAAATTTGAGACAGTAAAAGTAGAACAAGGATCGACATGATTGATGATTAAAAAAAACAGTTATTATATGATATGTTTTGATGAAAGACACATAAGTATTGGCACTAATTATGATAACATCAAAATAAGTAATATACGTACATGATGAAATTAATAAATGTGATTAAAAATGAGCAAAGAAAATGGGATTCCAACGGGATTCGAACCCGAGACCTCCGGATTGCTAGACTGGTGCTCTTACCGACTGACGGCATTCGTCCCAGAAACCCCTTAATTTTCATTGCTCGTGAGGTCAGAAGCTATTATAAACCTGACATAAACCCGAAGGATAGAAATCAACTTGGAGATATATGCGAGGGATCACCGAAGTAATGCAGCTTTTTAAAATAATTAATTCAAACGAGAAACTGACCAAAAATATATAATGTGATTAAAAATGTGATCCCGTTGGAATCCCATTTCTTTGCTCATTTTTAATCACATATATTTCTGGTCAGTTTCTCTATATGTTTGAATTAATTATTTTAAAAAGCTGCATCACTTCGGTGATCCCTCGCATATATCCCCAAGTTGATTTCTATCCTTCGGGTTTATGTCCGGTTTATAATAGCTTCTGATCTCACGAGCAATGAAAATTAAGGGGTTTCTGGGACGAATGCCGTCATAGGGTTTTCTATAGTTCAGTCGGTACAAGCACCGGTCTAGCAATCCGGAAGTCTCGGGTTCGAATCCCGTTGGAATCCCATTTTCTTTGCTCATTTTTAATCACATTATTTCTGGTCAGTTTCTATATATGTTTGAAATTAATAAATGTCAACATTAACACGTTTTATAGCAATAAACTGGGGGCCTATCCGGGAATATTCATACACTATGTCTTGTAAATTGCATGTCTATGGACCAATCATGTTTCCACAAAATATATTTCATGAAGTAGAAGCAAAGTTTATTATAATTTAATGGATTTGTAAATAATTTGTCTACACTGTTGATTGTGTTTATCCCATGAACCGTTCTGGTTTAAATTGTAATATATTATCCTGTCTTTTGAAAGGAAACTCCGCACCAAGCAGCCTCAGCAGATCCTGATAAATCTCTGCTTTGCTTTGTTGGGATTGTTTGTGGTCTTCGTCGCTGGTATCGACCGTCGTTACCCGACTGGGGGCTGCGTGCTCGTTGGTTTCCTCATCCACTACTTCCTCCTCGCGTCCGTCTCGTGGATGTTGGTTGAAGCGGTCAACATGTATCTGCTGTTTGTCAAGGTGTTCGATGCCAGTGTCTCGCGATTCATGCTTAAAGCATGTCTTGCTGCATGGGGTGAGTGTTTAATGAAAATCAGTCGGTTGCGCTCTTCAAATTCAGTCACTTCATGAGATGATGACAATAATTATTTATTTATACAATTAAACATTTCGAGGTTCTCAGAGAAGATAATGATGGTAATTTGTTATGAAATGTTGTTCCCTAGTTTTAATATGTTTATAATAAAATATTATTGGCTCCTTAATCAAAATAACCATATCACTCTGGAGTTATCTCTATGCAATGTTTGCGTTATTTAAAGAAGCTTGATCATATGCACCTATATTTAATTCGTGCGATCCACATATTTATTCACAACAAGACATCAATTACGAGGAGACAAAACTAAGCTCATACATAAGTACTTCCATAATGCAAATTTTGTCTCTGTTTTATATTATTCATACTACATTATAGGCAGTTGAAAAGACTATAAGGCAAGTTATTCCAAGAAAATTACTCGTATTTTTCTTGTTTTTATTCCCAAGGTTTGCCTCTTGTGGTGTGCATAGTAACAGTGGCCGTTGACAGCTCCTTGTATTTAGGTGATGACACATAGTAAGTATTCACAATGTAATAACTTGCACATAATATTTAAGCTATCCAGATGCTTTCTTAGGCTCCAGTATATCAATGGAGACATTGTCATAGTAACTTGATGATAAAAGAAAATGAAGAAAGATACAGTTTAAAACTGCCTAAATGAGTCAATATGGGGTATCGTTCGATCCTAGATGGCAGAATAATCGTAAGAGGCTACAATCCTTTAAAAATAATTTGGTAATGAACATAACTTTGCCCTAACTAAAAACTATTTATATACATGTATATCACTTTTTATTATGAGATATAAGTCAATGATATGAAATATCCAAATGTACCATATTACTGCAAGGTTAGTATAGCTATAGTGACATACATTGTTTTATGAAGCCCAAGCATGATGAAATCAATTTTGTTATCGTTAATATCAAATGTTCCATTCTGCCCAATAGTTGCTTTGTGAAACCAGGCCCTGCACTCTACTTCGGCGTCTTACTAATCATCGGTCTCCTTCTCATCATCAACTGCGTCATTTTCGTGATCGTCGTGCAGCGCCTGTCATGTCGCCAGGCAGTGGCGGCTAACAAGAGCAATAACGGGGACCAGAGCCAAAACTGGCGTCGCCTGCAGACTGCCGTCGCCATTTCCGCGCTCCTCGGCATCACCTGGATCTTCGGCTTCCTGGCCATCGGCGGGGCGCGTGTCGTATTCAACGTCCTCTTCCTCGTCTTCAACTCGCTGCAGGGCCTCTCCGTGTTCGTCATGTTCTGCGTGCGACAGAAGGACGTCCGCCACCAGTGGGCCCGGTGGCTGCGGTGCCAATTTGAGCAGGAGAAAGCCGGTGGAGTCATTGGGGTCAAGTACGCCAAGGGTCGTGGACACGATAAGTCTGGCACGCATTCGAGCTCTGGAGCTTCCTCAGGAGTACAGTTTACCGGTAGTGGTCTAACCAAAAGCACAGACGCGTCGAATTAATGAAATATGGACTTAATTTGGGAATTACATATTTCAACCCGTTCAGGACTTATTCCGAAAATACTTTGGCTATGGTCTTTGCAAGATACATGTTGTACCCATAGGCGTACCCATGGGGGGGGGGGGTTCAAACCCCCCCCCCTTTGACCCCAAAATGACTGTTTTCTACAGACACCCCCCCCCCCCCCCCCCCCCCCCCCCCGCTTACAGAAATTTGGCTGACGAAATAACCCCATCCTTGAAAAAATCCTGGGTACGCCGCTGTTTGTACCAAAATCATTCAGTCCTGAACGGGTTTATATATTCGTTTGTAAATGTTATACTTTGGAGCAAGTTTTTTAATACAATTTTCGATTAGTGTTTCTCTCTATCTCTTCCCCCTCCCTCTTCTCTTTCTCTCTTTCTTTCGAATGTAGAATGTAGAATTTGTATATTGTAAGAAATATTAATTATGTTTGAATTGTCGTGGTGTTCTAGTTTGTTAATATCACATGCCTGCATAGAGTAGTGTACATGAGATAGTTTTGTAATTTCCTAGTTTTTTGATCGGGCTGTTTCAGTCTATAGTTAACCTTCTCCCTTTTAAATTGAAGTATACTATAACGATATAATTTATTTTCCATGTGCCTCTATGATGTTAGCCTGCCATAGTATATACATGTAGATGATGTCCAATTATAATTATAGCTCAGTCGGTAAGAGCACCGGTCTAGCAATCCGGAGGTCTCGGGTTCGAATCCCGTTGGAATCCCATTTTCTTTGCCTTCTTTTAATCACAATATATTTCTGGTCAGTTTCCCTATATGTTTTAATTAATTATTACAAAAAGCTGTATCGCTTCGGTGATCCCTCGCATATATCCCCAAGTTTATTTGTATCCTTCGGGTTTATGTCAGGTTTATAATAGCTTCTGACCATTCTGGCAAAGAGAATTAAGGGGTTTCTGGGACGAGCACCGTCTAGGGTTTTCTATAGCTCAGTCGGTAAGAGCACCGGTCTAGCAATCCGGAGGTCTCGGGTTCGAATCCCGTTGGAACCCCATTTTCTTTGCCTTCTTTTAATCACAATATATTTCTGGTCAGTTTCCCTATATGTTTGAATTAATTTTTACAAAAAGCTGTATTGCTTCGGTGATCCCTCGCATATATCCCCAAGTTGATTTGTATCCTTCGGGTTTATGTCAGGTTTATAATAGCTTCTGACCATTCTGGCAAAGAGAATTAAGGGGTTTCTGGGACGAGCACCGTCTAGGGTTTTCTATAGCTCAGTCGGTAAGAGCACCGGTTTAGCAATCCGGAGGTCTCGGGTTCGAATCCCATTTTCTTTGCCTTCTTTTAATCACAATTATAATTACGTTAGTTATACTTTTTATCAGAATATATTGGTGTAAATTATGTGGATTTATGGCGGTAAATTAAATCTGAATT
Source organism: Echinarachnius parma (assembly GCA_037951105.1). NCBI lineage: Eukaryota > Metazoa > Echinodermata > Echinoidea > Clypeasteroida > Echinarachniidae > Echinarachnius > Echinarachnius parma. The sequence continues at coordinate 42,358 of JBAMJV010001473.1, forward strand.
ATATTTCTCTAACATCCTAATCAGGCCGTCTCGTGAAAATTCTTAGATTATCAGGTATTTTTGGTTTTGTTTTGTCTAGATTCTCTTGATGATATGTGTAGTTCTTATTGTTCAAGCTAAATGACAGTAATGGGAAACACCCCACAAACAAAAAATTAATGTACACTCTTTATATTACAAACCATGTGAAAGAATATATTGTTACTAATATGGGATTATAGAAATTTGGCCAGGAAACTTGCAAAATTAGAAAACGATCAATGCATTGATCGATATCGCCGACGGTTGTACAGCACCTCGTGCGCTGTGTGCGAAACCTATTGCAAATGCTGCCCTCGTGGGTTCGCGTGCCAACGAGCGTATATGGCTAGTCTATAATCTAGACCCTCGAAAGCGGCGACAACGAGAGTGATCTGCATATCATCATTGATCGCTGCCAACATCAGTAATCGCGCCAAACTTACTGGCGATCATAATTATGACATGGTTGTGCAGACCTTCCTCGTTGTGCATATCTCTCTCGTAAGTGGCGATATATATTTGCCAGTGAGGACTCGATCCTTGTCTAGTATATGGCCGGCGTAGACGGGCCAAACTGGTGGTGAATTTAGGATGCTTCGTTTGGAGCACACCTCGATCCACGTCGACGTCTACCTCAGCTCCAGGTCGATAATTAATATTCATATCGTGACGTCACGCAACGTCACTAGGATTATGGTTTGAGTGAGTTTGAGGGTTATAATTACAATGAGACCTTACTGACCATCAGCGGTGTACGTGGCCTACTGGTCAAGCTGTGGACTTGTTATATGTCAACACTTGTTATATGGGTTCGAATCATCTCTTATGCAGACTCTTCTTTTCTTTTGCAATAAATGGTGAGTAGCGGTTCATTTAGTAAAATTATGTATCATGCAGAGTTTCACTATCGACCTGGAAGTGTGCTTCAAACGACGCACCCTTTCACTATCGACGTGGATATGTGCTCCAAACGACGCGCGCACCCGTGAATTTAAGCCCAATTTCAGCAGCTTGCATATAAAGGTTTCAATTGCTATTTTTGCATTTAACAATACCTTAGTATTGTTAAATGATTTTTCCACACAAGCCATTTTTCATACTAACAATGCTGATCAATTAGTTTGGCCAATAAAGATACATGTACTTTCGGTAACTTTCCCAATACTGTTATTTGGCATTCAACTACTGTATATGAAGTGTATTTTATAGATGTCATTATTATTGGAAAATCATATTTTGATCACATGGGTGAAACACATTTACCATTTAGAGAATGTGTATTACAAGTAAAATTGAACTAATTCTGGAATGACCACAAATAAAAGATCACAAGACTTCAGTAAGAATGATTTACCAAATTCGTCGTCCGCAACTTTGATCTCAAATGAGAGGGAAAAAGTAAGAAAAACGCGCATGAACAAGTGGCGTGATCGACGTATACTTTGCCCGTTTTGATATACTTTCGGTAAAACATTGGGGACAGGGACGTATCCCCTTTTATGTAGCATAATCAACTAGGAAGATGAAGGTTAGTTCCAGTTTAGTTCAATTTACCCGTTCAAGACTGACCGATTTAGCTACAACATATATTCCATATATAGGCCTACCCATACCGAATATTTTCGGCACCAGTTCTGAACGCGATAACTTATTAATTAATGTGATGATCGTATTTAGTTGTTGAAACGATCAATTTTCTTCACTATACATGTACAGCATTTTACTATGTATTTTTTAACAATAATAATACAAGCAGAGGAATATATTGGGGTTATTTTTTAGACTCGTATATACAGTGTGTCTCAAAAAGAATTGAGTTTTGATAAAGAGAGTACAGTTTTGGTCAAACTGAATTTTAGTAACCAAAACCTGCACAATTACATTACAAAATAACAGTTATAACTCCACCATGCTCGAAAGGAATGAAAATTTACAAATGACTAAGTAAAAAGCCTGTTATCATTAAAAAAAAGAGCCATTAAAACAAAAGATAGCGCTCTCTAAACACTCATTGGTTTCAACCATTTAAAATAAAATATTGTGCATGTGATGGTTTTTTGAAATAGTGATTAGATAGAGAGATAATCAACAACTATTTTAAACCCTATTTTGTAAATTTTTTGAAAAGAAGCATTTGTTAAATTTGTTTAATGGCCGGTTCAGAATTATCGAGTAATTGTGCATGGGCTCCACAATTATTACAAATGGTTATGTTTATTGATATTTCAGTAATTTCTGAACCGATTTTGATCAAATAAAGTTTATTCTGTCATTAAAATTGTATGCGCTTTCAAATTTGACACTCAGTTTTTCCTTCTCTCACAACAAAATTATTGTGTGTAGCGCCCTCTATACCAGAACTCAACTATCCCTTTAAGGTATGGTGGTAATTTGAAAAATATGCATATTTGGTGTCCTATTAAAGAAAAATAATCGGGCTTCCTGATGGTTTTTATTTCAGCTTAATTGGGTTTGTCAGTCGTGAGATATGGTCGTTTGTTTGCAAAACATCAAAATCCACTTTGTGCCATACGTTCTGTGCATTACATGACTTACCAAAATGTAATTATTTTCAGAGCAAAAAAAAAGTTGCAAGGTCAATTTGGAAAATCTCTATCCAGAAAAATATTCTTTTTAGGGAGATCTTACCATATTTAATCATCGTTAACCCTTTCAACATCAGCAGTGATAAATAAAATTGTACTCTAGCCATTATTGCATCGTTATTATACCATATTAACAAGACAACTTTTAAAAGATGGGACTTTTTTTCTGACTCACTCTGTATATTATGATGTACTTCTGGATCTCATTCGCTGCTGGTGTAACATACCACCACACCTACACATAGCATATCTATGTTAAAACATAAGGGATTGTGTATCATGTGTCAATAATAAAATGACAATAGTTATATCCTTCATTAATGAAATCCTGTTCAGTGATTGGTCTACATAGCGTCATGTGACCAAACATAGTAATGCCCATGGAGAAAAATGTGCTATACCGTGGCGTCATTTATGGTATAGTGCACTATACCATGAATGACGTCACGGTATAGCACATTTTCTCCATGGGCATAGAGATGCGTGTTATAAAAGCTTTCTGCGAGCGGAGGTCTTGTTTTAGCTTGCGAAAGATGCTCGACGAGATTTCCCAACGAGTAATTTAAAAAGAAATACAGAATATTTTCACCCGTGAATATCAATAAGTTCCAAAGAATATTCTAGAGAAGCATTTCATGTATAACATGGCGGTATTCGAATTTTAAAATTCCGAAAATGGTGCACATTTTGCAGCGTTGTCCTTCCGTGGTTGTCACAGTAATTCGATGTTTAAAGTGTACACATATATGTCGTTAGACACTCATGGCGCACAATTATCATTACGGACTTTTCGCAAACCTGAGGACGACGAGTAGTGGGGTGGTTAAGGGGTCCATGACTGCATTTTGGGGTACGATTGTTTTACTTGGCATACATACTCCTTGGATCAAAAGAAGAAAATTCGTCAAAAGAGACACTCTGTATCTATGCAAATTAGGCCTAATTTCCATATTATTGATACAGAGTGTCTCTTTAGATAAATTTTCTTCTTTTGATCCAAGGAGTTTGTATGCCAAGTAAAACAATTGTACCCCAAACTGCAGTGAACACCCAGTTTTGTGGCCCCTACTAGAAGAAATGACGTCATTTAGGCGAGAAATTACGTCACTTACGTTCTCTCTCGTCGTCTGGCCAATCTGAGCACTAGTTCATGCCCGATTTCAGGTTCGTCGGAAAATCCAGTGCACCGTCTTCAGAATTACGTAATCAGAGAAGTATCAACATGTATATGTGTGTGTGTGTGTTTTATACGTGTGTATGTGTATGTGTGGTGGATTATGTAACTGGTGTATGCGTGTGTGTTTGAATGTGTGCGTTTGTGGCTTTGTGTACGTGTGTGCGCATTTGTGCGTGTGTGTGTGTTTGTGAGTGTATATGTGTTTGTTTGAATGCGAGTGCCTGCGTGCGTGTGTGTATATGCGTATGTGTATACGGGTATGGGTTTTTGTTTGAGTGTGTGCGTGTGTTTGTGTTTGTTTGAGTGCTCGCGTGGATGAGTGTGCGTGCGTGTGTTTGTGTGTGTGTGGATGTGCATGTGTGGTTGTTTGTGTGCATTTGTGAGTGTGCATTCATGTGTTTGTGTTTGTGTGGGTGTGTGTTGTGTATCTGTATGCGTATGTGTGGGAGTTTTATTAATGTTGTGTTTGTGTGTATACGCGTGTGTAAGGGTTTGTGTTTGTGTGTGCGCATGTGTGGGGTGTTTGTGTGCATTTGTGTTTGTTTGAGTGCGAGTGCGTGCGGGAGTGGATGTTTGTGCGTGTGAGTATGCGTATGTGTAAGTGTGTGTGTGTGTTTGTGTGATTGAATGCGTGTATGTGTGTGTGTGTGTCTGTGTTGAAGTTTGAGTATTTAAGTGTTCGGTGCGCATGTGTATGTGTGTATGTGAGTGTTTGACATGAGTGTTGACTAAAAGCGAAGATGGTTGAAAGGCAGCGAACAGGTAGTGAACAGGACGCGTTGACTAGATCTAATAGACCGCTTCTGTGATATATGCAAATAATATGCGTATAACGTACTCCCCGTTGACAAGATTAAGCTTAACAATAGTAACTAGGTCCGGCAAGCTAAGTATGCCGGAGCTTGACGGACCTAGTTACTATTGTTAAGCTTGTCAACGGGGAGTATTACGTCATACGCATATTATTTGCTTATACAGGGTGGCCCAGAAATAACGGAACGGGGTACTTTCCATTATAAAGAAACATACAGACTATAGGTTCACTGGATAGATAATCTTTTAAAAAGAAATTTTATATCAACAACAGTAATTTGGTCAAGTAGTTTTTTGTTTGGTATCTATCCAGTGAACCTATTATGTACGTTTCTTCACAATGGCAAATAACCCGTTCCGTTATTTCTGGGCCACCCTGAAACGGTCGTTTCAGAACGGGAAACTCGTTCTCGTCCACACTAGCGAAAAGTCCCTATTATATACCACTGGTCATCTTGGCGCATTTCAAACCTGCGCAATTATCTTGTGCACTTTCTCAACTAATATGTAAATTTAGCCCGGGGGGGGGGGGGGGGGGGGGGCACTCATGTATAATGTAAGACGGGTAGTTGGCGCTTACAAGACCTCCGTTTTCACACCCGTTTGCCGCTCTCAATATACCCGATTTTCAAAAATTGCCTCTCCATAGACCCCCGGAATGACTTGGCTAGGTAGTTGAATAGCGCCAAGTCCATTATTCTTCTTCTAGTCGGCTCCTTGGACCACCATATGAGGGTTTCTGTAGGTCTTTGGTAGCTCCAAGTCCATGTATTTTGTAGTTTTAGTCCGCTCCTTAGACCCCCCCCCCCCCCCCCCCCCCCATTTCAGGGTTCTTGTAGCTCCAAAGACCATTATGTTGTGCTTGTAGTCAGCAGAGTTCCGTGAGGCACACCCCCGTTAACAAATAATTCGAGTGCCCCCCCCCCCCCCCCCGGGAAATTTAGCGGCATATAATTTCACTGAAAACTAAACTGTTATATTTCACCCACACATCATTATGGAAGGCTCGATACTGAAATGAATACATCAATAAAATATCATTACACTCAAAGTAAAACAAACGAAACATATTGAAATAAACTTATAACAGTGACTTAACTCTCTGTGTTCTAAAATGATATAATTGCAAGAATCCTCTTGACCCAGTCATTGACAGATTTACACAAAAACGTAATCCCAAATTCATCTTCAGTAAATAAATTTTGTTCGAACTTCAAGTGCATCTCTTTCTGCAACGGGGCCCCAAGACTGATTGATTTTGATATAAGATGTATTCTCCATAGACCCGAGCCCGAGTATTTTTGGGACCAGTCCTGAATGGGTTCAAATGTCTTCAATAACCAGCATGTTTTTATCAATTCAATTTTAATTTCAATTTATTCTTGCTTCCAACAAAACATTACAAATTAATTATAGCAATTTACACAAAATAGAGATATACATATTGGAAACAAAAGGGTTCCACTAAAAAGCAATGCTTGTACAATTGTGGACCCCTCAAATAATAGTTAGGAATATTATTGTATACCGTATTTAAATTAACACATTCTAGACTACAAAAAAAGTATAGAGAGGAAAAAAGGGATGCCAACAGAGACCAACATGGGACAAGAGAGAACTTTACATGACAAAGATAGGAGAAGACGGACACAATACAAACAATTAGACACTGCCAAAAGGAAGTGAGAGATCTGGGGTACTGTAAATGTGATCAATAGTACAAAAGGAAGAGCTGCATGTGGGGTTCAAGTGAACATGAGGAAGAAGAGTTGCGCCCACGTACACCATAATGTGAAAGTTTATAAAGTAAAATATCGTCGTTTATCGTGACGAAGGCCTTGGAGAAGTCCAGGAAAAAGCCTATCGAATGAGAAGATTATTTGTCGATTGCATGAGCTACCTTCTCAATAAAAGACAATAATGCGTGTACAGTATTATGTTTTTCCCTATAAAACCAAATTGGAGATTAGAAAAAATAGTATTTTTCAAAAAGGATACTGTCCGAGAATAAATTATCTTTTCTAAAATTTTCGAAAAAGAGGACAATAAAGAAATCGGTCGATAATTATTTACATCTAACTTATCACCCTTTTTAAACAAGGAATAACCAAGTTAGCAATTTTCATAGAGTTGGGTACCTGGCCATATAATAAAGAAAAATTAAAAATATGAACGAGAGGATCCACTACGGAAGATATAATGCCCTTTAAAATAAAATTATTAATTTCATCATGGCCTGAACTTTTCTTAAATTAAGTTTCGAAACAATATCTAAAATTTCATATCTATGAGTAGGAACAAAAAATATAGAGTTTGGATTGGGCTGGCCCAAAAATCAACAATTTGATGGGGGGATGATTTTCACCAATCGAAGAAAAGTAATTATTTAAAATATTTACTTATTTCCCTAGGATCCTCGACAATCTCTCATTAAACTTAATTTTTGTTATGTCAGATTTATTATTAGTAACATTCATTGCCTGTTTAATCATTTTCAAGTATTTTTCATATCATGTTTATATAATGCCAACATATTTTCAAAATACCTTTTCTTTTCCCAACGAATACTCTTAATCAAATATTTTTATAAGATATACAGTATATTTAATTTTCAACCTTTCTGTGCCATCTAATTTATATTTATAAAAAAGATTATTTTTCCTATTTATCGAACGTAATATCGATTTAGTGATCCAAGGAAGCTTTGGGTTTTTTTTATAATCATTCATTTTAACTCTTTGTTTAGGAATACAAGTATCTATAATTGATTATTCAAAATATCACAAAAATTATCGTAAGAAAAATTCACTTCATCTACACCATAAACAGGAGACCAATCTACATGTTCAAGACTAGAAGCAAGACTAACTAATTTTTCATTAGTGATTTTACGTCTAAATGAACGTGGGTCATAATTATTAATTGATTGAGATACAGTATAATGCGTTACAATAGGATAATGGTCAGTTATGTCTGAAAGAACAATATAAGAGTCAGGGTGGGGGATGACATTTCAAAAGGGAGGTAGAGGAGTTTGTCACACGATCGTGGGCTTAGAAATAAGAGGTAAAAAAGAGGCAGAGAGGAGAGTCTCGAGAAATTCTTGTGACACATTATTATGTTCATTATTTAATACATTTATATTCCTTTATTTGTAAGGCGCCATATATAAAGCAAATAAGGATAAAATGAAATACTGCACTATAATGTTTTTGTGTATTTTAATGTATATTGATCCAATATTCTGAAATCTAGTTCTGTAAGTAATGTTTAGAATTCACTTCAGTTATCTTATTGTAAGATAGTTATAATATGAAACTGTATACTGGTATAGATAATTTTGACTGTCCTTTAGGTGTACGACGCTAATTATTAAAAAAAATGAAGACAAAAATTATTAATATAAATTTTCCATGTATTTTAAATGGGAAGACACATGGCGTTATAGGTTTTGATGTATTAATGTTCAATTCTTGGTTATGTTTCTAGTATAGGTTTTGTGTTTTCGTTGTTATATCCATGTTGTATTATGATTATATGTTTTGTGTTTGTTACTGCCCTGCATATTCTTTTGCAAAGTTATGACCTGGGCTCATTATATTGTTTGATTTCCTTTGTTGTTTGTATTCAATAAAGTGATGTTTAAAAAAAAAAGTCCCCCATTAAAAAAACATCCTTATTTATAAACGCTGAACTTCGCAATAAGTCGGGGGTCGATAAATGACTCCAACTATTATATTTTCAGTGGCGGATCTACGGGGGGGGGGGGGGGGTTAGGGGTGTTAAACCCCTCTCCCCCCCCCCCCCCCCCTTGGGCTGCCAAGTGAAAATGTATCAGTGAAAAAAGTGAAGAAAGAAAGTGAAAAAAATCACTTACGGGGGTTCAAAATAGCTTTAAAAAATCGCCGCTTCGCGGCTCGTGGACAAAAGTGAAAACAAATCACTTACGGGGGTTCAAAATAGCAAAAAAAATCCCCGCTTCGCGGCTCGTGGACGAAAGTGAAAAAAAGGTGAACAAAAATCACTTACGGGGGTTCAAAATAGCAAAAATAAAATTAGTCGCTTCGCGGCTGGTGGACGAAAGTGAAAAAAGGGTGAAACAAAATCACTTACGGGGGTTAAAAATAGCAAAAAAATTCGCGGCTCGTGGACGATGCTCCGCATCGTCATTGGGTCAAACCCCCCACCCCCCCCCCCCCCCCCCCCCATTAGCAAACAGGTAGATCCGCCCCTGATTTTGACCTCCAGGATTCATAATTTCAATAAAAAAGAGTCTCAAGGACATTAATTATTCTTGAAATATTATCATGTAGAACATATTTCAAAGATTGAAGCACACCACCACCGACTCTCCCTTGCCTATTTTTAAAGACAAAATCATAATGATCGATTAAAAAGGGTAAATTAGAATCGTGGGATAACCAAGTTTATGTTAGTCCAATTAAAGAAAGCTGTTTCGAGTTGGAACAGGAAGGGTTATCTAAAAATGATTGCGATTAATTCATCAAAATGTTTATTTAAACTTATTTAAATGCAATAAAGAGAATGTATCACTATTAAAATCTTTAATAATATTATGAAACTGTGCATTTGTTATATATACTTTGTAAAAGAATGTTGTGCTGGATCATCGTGATCTAAATTCAAATTCAACTCTTCAGAAGATGAGTTTTAGATCAACTTCATTTGCATAGTGCATAGACGCCGGAAGTGGGGGGCAGGGGGCGGCCGCCCCCCCCCCCCCCCAATCCAAAAAGTGGGGGGCCCCCCCAAAAAAAGCCCCCCCCCCCCAAAAAAAAAAAAAAAAGAGTGGGGAAAGACACAATCAAATGTATGAGCTAACGTTCAATTTTCGCTGCTCGCTTCGCGCGCGAACAGATTATCTCAGTTTGTTGTATAGACATTTTATTATTTTTTTGTTTAACTCTGATTCTAAATTTCCTTCGCAGGTATGGCATGTAGTGCACCAAATTGCACCATTTTAAGTATATAAATGCAAAATCTTCCCCGTGGGAGGGGGATATCCCCTCCCAAACCCTCCCCCTCTGGCTCTGCCCAAGCCCTCGGTCGCTTCGCTCCCTCGGGATTCATTATTGGCTGTATGTTGTTGGATCATACATGCGCCATATGGTTTATGTTGGAACTGTGTATGACACTAAATACAATATTTATGTGTGAGTTGGGTGCGTCAATTATTTGTTTTCTTCGCGAAAAATATATCAACTCATAACACGCTCCCCCAGATACAGTTAATCTTGAGCCCGAATTTCCTATCTAGGTATGCACCAGATTGCACAATTTCAAGTCCATTAATGCAAAATCTTTCTTACCGTGGGAGGGGGATACCCTATCCCAAACCCTCCCCCTACCTCCCTGCCCCAGCCCTCAGGCGCTTCGCTCCCTCGGGACTCATTATTGGTGGTGTGTTGTTGGATCATACATAATGTTGCATAATTATGGTTTATGTTGTTGTGTGTGTGTTTTGGGGGTACATATTTATTAGTGTGTCAATTTTTTGTTTTCTACGTGAAAAATATATACAAATCATATCATGCTTTCCCAAATACAGCCGAATTTCCAATCTAGGTATGCACCAGATTGCACAATTTCAAGTCCAAAAATGCAAAAGCTCCCTACCTTGGGAGGGGGGGGGGGGGGGGGGACACCCTCCCCCCGCTCAGTCGCTTCGCTCCCTCGCAATCTCGCAAAATAGAAAAAATGAAGTATTGTTACACAGGATTCGAATGGGGTGTCTTGGACTCAATGCACATTTACATAAAATTGGTCTTAAATTATCTGGCGATTGTCAGTTTTATAATGAAATTGAAACTTTTGAACACTTTCTTGTTGATTGTACGAAATATATTATTGAAAGGACAATGTTATTTGTAGAATTAGGAATTAATGAAAAACAAGATATATATAAGATGTTGGAAATATTCGATACAAAATTGCAAGTGGCATTGATTAATTTCATTTAGAGAACTAGAAGGTTCGATGAATAGCAAAAAAGGATTTGTATTCAGATTATTGTAAATATTTGCTTAGCATCTCTATTATATTGTTTTAGTGTAAGTTTACTTTTGTATACAATTACTAACAAATTGATGTATTCTATGTAAAAGAGCCACTGAATGAGTGCTTTATTTGATGTTTGTTGAATGTTTGAAATTGATGAATATATATATTGTTTTTGAATTTGGCATGCATAATTGCATTATTTGGAGCTCAACAGATTGCACCTGACAACTCATTTTCGAGCATCTGAGGGGTCTAGGCTCGGCTTGCACACATACCCTGGTATGTCACCGAGCTGAGAAGTCTGCACGATGTACTGTGCCGGACTGACCAGATGATGCACCGTTAGGTCGGATTTGAGCGATGGACAGGCAGCATGAAGTAGGAACTCCATAAAAATGATTGGAAAAAAAAAAATTTATAATAATAATAATTAAGTATTATGGCGTAAATATTCATTTTGAATGAACGCCAAAATAATAAAATAACAACAACAACAACAACGCAATGTCTCACTCTCACATCTGGCTCAAAGTTGGCAACCCAGAGTGTGGTTGGGCATGAGCCCTACACACACAAACTGTGAGCCCCCTTGGGGTTTTGCCCCCCCCCCCCCCAATCCAAAACTCAGTTTTGAAAACTGCTTCCGGCGCGCCTGCATAGTGTACGTGGATGCGTGGGTTTTTGCACATGAACATTGAGCGAATCATGGGATTCATAAATGACCTTTCTGAGAAAGCTTTATTTTTAGCAAAAATAGTTCCTTTTATTGTGTTTCGCTAGAAGACCATGGGCTGGCCGCATTGTCAGAAGAAAAAAAACTGAAGCCTATACAGTCCATCGATATATATACATCGATGATACAGTCATGTTCTTTGGTAGTAGACATGAGAAATGTGAAAACGCCTTGAACTGAGGCCCAATTTTATGACAATGACAATGACAATGACAATGACAATGACAATGACAATGACAATGACAATGACAATGACAATGACAATGACAATGACAATGACAATGAATTTTATTCTCAATAACGGCCCCTCACGGGGGCATGGGAGAAATATAACAAGTGTATATATACATATATCAAGTATAAACATGATAAAAAAACAAACAATATCTTTGGCAACAACTTTTAACTAGCACACACTAAGAAAACTTAGCCATAATAATACTACAAAACCTTGATAAATATTTTAACTGTTTAATATTTCTAACATTAAATAACTGGTACATCTTATATACATTTGGCCTCTTAAAATAATGACCTTTAACTAGCTGCTTCCGATCATTCTGAAATGCAGGGCACACTAAGACATAATGAAATTCATCCCCCTGATCTTGTAAGGAACACAAGCTGCAAATCTGCAACTCTTGCTCAGGCAAGTAGCGACCATTTGCTATTGGGAGTTTATCATTTTCCACACCGAAATCTAGACAAAGTTATCCTATCTTTAACATCCAACTGCACTAAATATTTTTCAAAACCAACCACACTTTTAAAGATCCTATAATTTATACACAAACGATTCCTATTAACCTCGTCATTCCAATTTTGCTTATACATATCAGCTAACCTCAAATTCAAAGACAATTTCACCCAATCAATATTCAATGGAACATCAACAGTCCAGATGTTTGACATTCCACACCTATCCAAAATATGTTTTATATGTTTAATCCACCTCGACTCAAAATCACCCTTATCATACAACTTACGCAGCAACTCAGTGGCGTAGCGTGGTCGGACTGATTGGGGGGGCACAAAAATTATTGGGGGGGGGGGGCACACCTTATGTATTTCTTTGTTTTTTTCAAAAAATGTCCCCTTATGTTTTCTATTGTTTTTTCGAAATTATTGGGGGGGGGGGGGGGCACGTGCCCCCCGTGCCCCCCCCCCCCCCGTAGCTACGCCACTGCAGCAACTTACAAACAATGTAAGATAACTTTGACTTTTCCCCCTGAACAATTCTAGCCCAGTAGCTAACCATACGCGACTCTACAGTACTTCTCAAATCAGACCTACCAAGTTCTCCATAAACCATACAATTAGCAGTACCACGATTAACTCTAAGCAAACTTTTAAGAAATTTCTTATGAAACATTTCAATACAATCAAGTTTCTGAAACCCCCAAACCTCGCAACCATATAATAAAATTGGTAGCCTACTACAAGCTGATCAAATAACTCACATTGAATATCCAAAGGCAAACACAATTTCCTTGCCTTACCAATTAAACAATATAATGCTCTCCTTGCCTGATTCACCTGTTTAACTATAGCTTTATTAAATAAACCATTAAAACTAAAGGTTGTCCCAAGATAAACATAATCAGGAACTACTTCCACTTCGCTCTCACCAAACATAAAGGCAGGAAATTTACGAACTTTTCCGCGAGAAAAAATCATAAATTTTTGTCTTAGTAACATTGACAGTTAATGTCCAAAGTTCACAATACTGATGAACTGCACATAACGCAGCTTGTAACTCTACAGCTGACTCAGCCATCACAATAGTATCATCGGCATAAAGTAAAGCATACAACCTTAAAAATACCTCTACATCGTCATCACTAAGGTTTTCCCTTATCTCAGTAGAACACATATTCAGACCCTTATAATGCCTACTTATAAAATATTAAAAATCATTAAAATGTATAATAAGCAAAAACGTGATGCACCCTCACCCGGTCCTACTAAAACACGCGAAGCACTACGAAGCACTAAGAAACACTATGAAGCACTGCGAAGAGCAATGCGAAGCACTACGAAGCACAGCGAAGATTCTGTTCAGGGTCACCAAGGAAACACTGCTAAGAGCGCCGTGCTAAAGGAGCACCATTAGGAGGAGATTCGTTCATAATCGATTGTCAGACGACTGTCGAATCGCTAAATTGCTGATTATAATTATTGGCGTACGAGGCGGAGAGGGTGTACATAGGGGCAATTCCACGGTAACGGAAGGACATTCAGACACAATTTTGGAACTTCAATCAAATAATTCCAGGATCCTGCTTTTGATTTTTTAATTCTAAATGGCATGTCTTTGATCCTTGTTGGGACACCTTTGATTTCCACTATTTCTAAAATTTTGACCGCATTATGTAAATTAGATATGGACACTAATGAGGCCGGTAACGGAAGGACGCCAAAATGGACATGGATTTTCAATTTTTTTAGTTATGACCCAATCTCTGTGAAGTTACGAGGTTTATCATGTTAAGTTGGCTACTAGTCAATTTCCTTATGTTCACAGAGTATAACACCACCTTTTAAAAAAAATATCTACATTGGTATATTAATTATGAGAAATTAATTACTCCAGTGTTCGGTAACGGAAGGACGGTAACGGAAGGACCTCTGAAAAGTCTATTGGAATTGTACAATAAAATTAATTTTGAAATTTAAAGACCATTTATGAGAAGGAAACATCTCTTTTGTGGTCTAAAATGAGTTTGTATCATAGATAGCATATGGACATCACAAACATTTACATTTCTATTTTTTTCTTACTATATTTCATGCTCCAATGGCTCTTATTCATGGTCAATCCATGGTAACGGAAGGACACTCAGACACAAATTGTCAACTTTAAGAAAGACATTTTTAAATACTTGTGTTGTTAGAACAGGCTATTTTGACAACAATACTTCCAAAACATACAGTTTTAAGGTCCCATAATTTTTTTATTTTTTTTTATCTCCGCACATTATTGAATATGCATACAAATGAGGTCGGTAACGGAAGGACACCAAAATGGACAAGGTTTTGTTATCAAATCAGTTTTAACTAAAACTCTGTGATATTAAATAATACAAAATATTTTAAGGGTACACATTTCATTCTCTGAAGGGTTAAGAAGAATTTACTTGTTCTTTGATTAAAATTTGTCCGCAGATATTTGAGTTATTTCACACAAAGCGGACCAATGTTCGGTAACGGAAGGACATAATGGACTATAATGTATGATATGACACAGTAGGGTCATTCCATGTCAAATCACCTTTAAAACAAATAGAAAATTTTCATTGCAGCCCCCTTCAAATTTGCTAATATTTGGTATGTATGATATTTCAACCTTTAAAAGCGCAAATATTTAAGTTTTAGCCCAATCCGCCCAATGGTTTTGGCGCTATGGTCGATTCTTATGGGGGAGTTTTGTAAGAAATGGGCGTGGGCACCATTTTTCAAATGGCCATTGATTAACCGTTGGGTCAATTTATTTTGTAAAGGTGTCATTGGACTGGGGATGTTATGTGCAATCCATTTATGCCATTTGTGTTCATGCATGAGCGAGTTTGGATACGATAACCTTTGACCTTAGATTTTGACCTTCCGTTTTACCTCGTGGATCAAATCATTTTGAGAATTTTTTTAGCTTAAATCTTGGCTTGATATAATTTCTACAACATATGAAAGAATTGGAGATACCTTATTTCTTGCTTTTTCTACAGCCTTGTTTTTAGTTTGCAAATTTCATGTAAAATTTAATTATTTTAGACCTACACCCATGTCCAAGAATTCTATAGGGGTGTATTGTATAAAAATGACCTATTCAAAGTCATGATCAGAGCCTATTCACACCCTGGCTCACCACAGTTAAATAGACCTACTAATCCCCATACAATAGAAATCCAGACAAATGGCATCATGGTAAAAGGGCCCTGTTGCAGAAAGAGATAAAATCAAATGTGAGCCAGATCAAATGTTCTAAATGCACAAATCTGATTGGTTGAAACACAGAAAATTACTAGTCTGACCACGCTACGCCACTGATAGCTGGCCATTGCAGGTATTGTCTCATTATTTTGGGTTTTCATAAATGAGAGACCAATTTTTGAACATAAATTTTGTCATAATATGTAATATGAGGTACCTTGTCCATCTGTAATTACCATGTGTATGGTAACGGAAGGACATTTTCTTTTGTTATTTATTAATTAACGAAGAAACAATGAGTAATACAATTGTTAGCAATGGGAAGGCCTACTTGAACTTGCTTTGCACTGAAGATTGGTCTGCTCTCTAACAATTATGTGAGCCACAAAATTAAAAATATTGATTTTTCGGTAACGGAAGGACATTTTCATAGGCTGAAAATAAGAAGTCATTGAAGCATAACAAATCAAATAAATCATGCAAATTTACTATTTTACGAAATGGTCATATCTCAGGAGTCAGAATAATGGTTTTTAGGCTTAACTGGGGAAATATTAAACAAACACAGGATCAAAACACTTTTTCACAAAAATGTCAAATTTGTGGGGTTCAATTATGGTTATAAAGTTATTATAAAAAAACAACTAAAATTATGTAAAACTAAAATTTTCTCATTGAATTCCAAAAATATAGAATTTAAGCTTTGATTTAATACCAAATTTGTATCATAAAAATGCTTGTAAAATTTTTGGTCAAATGTCCACTTTGGCGTGGAATTGCCCATAGGCGAAGGAGGGAGGGGGTGGGGGGGGGGGGGGGGGGGGCGGGCACAGGTGATTCAGACTCCCGGGAGTTAAAACAAAACAAAACAAAAAACGGCCATATGCAGCAACCACAACTTTGGACAAACCATGTCCTATTCATGAAACCATCTTGTAGTCAGGTACCATATAGACAAAGACCTTCTTTTTTCTTCTCTCGTAAAGTTAAACATAACGGGAAGGGTAATTAGTCTGATAGACTGCGGTTCGTCATCATGAGGTAGCCCACAATGAATAAGTCGATCGCAGAGTAATATAAGAATGTCAGCTTGTGATTTTGCTAGCTCCTGACTATTCTAAAGATAAAAATGAATGGTATAGTGACACAAAACGTGTGGCTTTCCAGTAATGTAAAGATTGTATAACATATGGACGCAAGCACTTCTAAAAAAATTATGATATGAATATTAATCAAATGACTGTTTTATCATAATACTCAATCTT
The DNA here is from genome assembly GCA_037951105.1 of Echinarachnius parma. Lineage (NCBI taxonomy): Eukaryota > Metazoa > Echinodermata > Echinoidea > Clypeasteroida > Echinarachniidae > Echinarachnius > Echinarachnius parma. The sequence goes on from JBAMJV010001473.1 coordinate 58,921, forward strand.
AAATTTCATCGTATCATCTATGTAATATTAAAACGAAATACTAATTAAACTTTGGAATGTAAGGCGTTGTATGAAAAATTAAGCCTTTCTTTTCATGGAACAAGTACATATTTTCTCTTAGTTTACGCGATTTTAGCTCACTATCATACAACTCCAAGTCATTGTCTTAGTGTTTATGCTCTGCGAAGTCTGTTGGCTGTTTTGATTATAACCTCATAAAAAAAAACAATAGGAAATAAAATTATTATAGGGCGACATTTTTGGAAAACAAAGACATATATAAAGTGTGCCCCCAATAATCTTTCGTGCCCGCCCCCCCCCCCCCCCCCCCAATGTAGTCCGCTCACGCTACAGCACCACTGGCTGGGGGCGCCACAATTGAATTAAAAAATGATTTATAGAAAAAAGTTAGTTTTTGCGTAAAGTTGTTGAAAAAGTATATAATGCACACTTTTTCTTTGATCTGTTTTGTGTTCAGCTCTTTTTTGTATTGCATTTATTTTCCCCAATAAACACTTAAACGGACAAAATGTCACACCCAATGTATTTCAAACCATTATTGTTGACGTCAAGTAGCAACTCCCATGCTCTACCTATGATTGTTGGTATTTCTGCATTTATTTATTTAATGTTTATTTATAATTTGCACACAAAAACAAATTTTCAAAATTGTCACTTTAATAGATTTATGTAATTGCTTCAAATAATAATTTATATTGTTATATTCCGGCGGAACTTTGACGATGTCTTGTTTTATGTCTATGTATTCTCAGTTTCCTGTAATACATGCAAAAATAAATGTGCTTAAAAAAAGCCTACAGATTGATTGAAATCCGTGATATTTGTGTCAACCACTGGCAAATGATTAGAGGTGACAATAATAACAATTATGAACTTTATTATGCTACAATTTTATAACAATTTCTATAAACATTCAAAAACATTTCACTTGTAGACATTGTGATCATGCCTTGCATGCGCAACACTAAATAATTATAGCTATTTGGTTACATCTGGTGAACTTTATAATATGATACTGCATATAATTGGTGCAAAAAGCAGTTGACTAGACCCCCTTAGTTTGTTTTCTCTTGATTTAGGCTAATTCAGATCCTGTATTAAGCGCAAGCCCACCCCCCCCCCCCCCCCGCGGCTACGCCATCTGAAATTATAATTTTGTAGTCCCCCCCCCCCCCCCCCCCCCCACCCCTTTCCATCCCGTGGCTACGCCAATCTGGAATTATAAGTTTGTTTTCTCTAGCCTCTCTCCAAACTTGATCAGACAATCGATCAAGAACGATCTCCCTCTAGGTGCGCGCCAAGAAGTTAGTTTCCTATACCTACAATACATGATTTTCTTCGCGGTGATTCTCATTGACCTTGAACAGAATCTTCGCTGTGCTTCGTAGTGCTTCGCAGTGCTCTTCGCAGTGCTTCGTAGTGCTTTTTAGTGCTTCGTAGTGCTTCGCGTGTTTTAGTAGGACCCCCTTCACCGAGATGGCCACCCGAAATGTAGCGCGGTTTTTGCAACGAATTACCGGTGCCAATGCCGTTAATTTTAAGGTCCAGCACCAAAGACCCTGGAGTGCATCTTTCTGTCGACACTTCAGCGCCCTCGAGGATGAACTACGAGTAAAATATCTGGATGACGGAGGTATGATTTTCACATAATAATTCACCCCACAAATCAACTCGGCTCCGTACACAGCGCATCAGCCCTCGCAGCATCACGCACCCAACCCCAGCCCGATGGCGGGTCTGCTTCGATCCGCTAAGGCGCAAAAATTGCAGCCTCGCTTTTGCGCATGCATGCATGCGGCGCTGCAGTGCCAGCAAAGCCAAAGGCAACGCCCACGACCCGCCCACCTTTCTCAGTTTTACAAAAGTCTCAAAGTCCCCTCTGAAATCTGAATTGAAGTGAATTCTTAAAGGGAGTGTCCGCCTATTACAAATCGTCTGAACAGTTTCCAGTAGACAGATGAGGATGAATGTAACACGGAACATTAAAATAATTTCAGATCAAACAACTTTGTAATTTGGATTCTACAAATAAAACACAAATGTGTAGAAATCATCCCTTTTTTTAGGCTTCATCGAATATTGGCCAATAATGTGTTCAACTGATTTAGCATAATATTACAACAATATTGTAGTTATTCTTGTAAAGCTAAATAGTATGATGCGGTGTCCGAATATGGCCCCCCTAATGTTTAACAACCGATATCTGAAAAAATGTCTTTGAAGAAACCACAAAATTCGTCAAGAATAAACTTCAAATGAAGATGAAAACAATGCCATACCTTATTTGCAGACTGCGATCGTAATTGTCCCTTAATGGCGATTTGCATTTCACTGCGCAAAAAAATCACATCGAAAGAGGGTGCTGTAATATGGCCCCCTTTTTACATGATTTAAAAGGTCTGTTTTCTTTGATAAATGATAAACTTTTCCAATAAAAGTGCCATCAAAGTGTTCTTAAAATCTTCAAGATTACATTTATCCACAAAATATTTGTATAAACTTGACAAATATGCCGAATCGGAGCCGATTCTGAAACGATGTAAATTATTCCTCTGTGCTGCTGTGCAAACAAATTTCCCATTCATTTGTACACACTTGACTTTAGCGCGCAGAAGATGTTTTTTGCTTGCGCGATGAGTCTTATTGCGCTTAACCACAAAGGAAATAGATAAGCAAAAGAAGTTTACTACGCGGAATTATCTGTGTTAATGCGCTTAATCAGCTGATAAATAGGGGGGCCATATTACAGCACGGGCCATATTTGGTAGCCTGATCATACTAAAGGTATTGACTATTGTCATATTGTAGACGTTAATAGACGGCAGTTTTTAAACTTAAACTAGGTATACTATATCATATATGCATGCCACGAAAAAGGTCTCGAAAATTGAGAATAAACAATTACATCGTCAGTTTCACAAGTCTTTGTTATTTTGTTTAAGTTTAGTATTTGCTTATGCCGTTCAATCGCAATCTGTGTGCGGTTCACACACAGCCTTAAGCTTGGTTGGCCCGCCGCAACGCGCTGGCAGCTATCGTGGGCGAAATTTTGCTGGGGCGAAGACTCTTAATGTAATAATATAAATGATGGTCCGTTGCTTTTATTATTATAAGGGCTATAACTCCAAGAAAAGAAGATTTCAAGCCCTAATTTACATTTTCTTTCATTATGAACTCGCAACTTTTGAAATTTGGCTTGCAAAAGGTGGACACTCCTTTTAAAGGAAAGACTGCATGACCACTGACACTGTACAAACAGTTTGATTATAGTACAGATACAAAGTTGATGAGCAGTGTGTAATGTTCAATTAAGACGCACTTTGATATGCAGGCTTTTAATTGAAAGAAAAAGAACAAAGGAAAAGCAATTTCTCCAAGTCTAAGACCGGCCTCCCTTCACTAGCAAATGCAAAAAAAAAAAACTTTTGTTTATATACATTCCACCAAGTTGGGACACGAATGTGTGACATGATGTATCATCAAAAGTACCATTGCTTTTGATTCAGTTACCGTATTCGCCGGCGTAATCGCCGCATCCGCGTAAACGCCGCATGCCGACTTTGATCATTGAAATAAAATTTAAAAAGTGGGAGAAAAGTGCGCTTGGAAAACTGGCGACAAAAAAAGCGGGAATTTAATGGTTTTCCAAATTTTTCTCCTCATCTTGATATATTTCTTTAACAATATTTACGAAAATATAGTTACAAAATATTCAGAATTACCTTAGTTTCGAGCAAAAATATAGTTTTCCTGAATAGAACTCTAGTGCTACGTGTATTACGAGATTTCCAGCACTTACGAGATTGTCAGCGCAGCTGGCTTACGCATGTACATGTACAAATATTTACATACGTAAACGTTTGTACATCTGCTGTCTTTGCCAAAACCATACATTATCTTTATCATGCGAGCTAGATCGATGGCAGGCAAGCGCGGCGCTGGCAGTGCATTTGTTTCATAACTTTGAAGTTAAAAACGTATCGGTAAATAGCAAATATCGGCAAAAAAAGGTGAGAAACCATTCTCTAGGCCAGTGTAAGCGTAGACAATTTGGCTAAAAAATGTTTTATCACCCAATACAATACAGTGCAATACAACCAATAGTCCCACACCTGCTGAAATGTGTTGTTTTGAGGTCAGTCAAGAGTGAAAATTTGACTATCGCCGCGTATGCGCCGCACCCCAACTTTGCAGGTTTTTTTCGAGGAAAAAGTATGCGGCGATTACGCCGGCGAATACAATATTTTTTGTAACATTCACCTTTGGTCATGCAAGTAATTGACAAAGTTTGAATTCATTCAAATGTATCTTAAGAAAAATATGATAGAAAATGTATCACTCTGGCTAACCTAACCAGGCGCCGTAAGTAGTACGGCGCCTGGCATACTGAGGTGTGTATACCGTGATGGTTATGCCCGGCGCAGACAGAGCCGACTCGACTGGTTGTCATTCCGATCGGCTCAGTTTTCAGTGCCTCGTGACACACATTTTGCCAGTCGAGAGACAGTCGGATGCCAGTTGGGGCCGATTCAACACGATAAATCTGCTCCGACCGACCGGGCCCAACTCTAGCCTGATTAAAACCAGTAGGATCGGGTCGAGTCGGCTCTGTCTGCGCCGGGCTTAACACTTTATAGGCTTTAACGGCAAACACACTTATAAAAAAAAACACAATATCATACTTTAAATAACATATCTCGGTTCATACTTACGAATTATGTTATGCATGGGCATCAATTATCCAAATCGTAAAATGTCTGATGCTCCATTCGTTTTATTTATACTGAAATTTACTATAAAACTGGCAAGATTACAGAAGTGACGAAAATGGTTTCCGAATTTGTTCGCTGCATGCAATATCAGGTGATCAAAAACTTGTCGGCAATGCAATGCACCCCTGCCTGGCCCTGTACTACGTACCATACATGTGAGTACGGTACATACAGTCCCTGGCTTATTGTATTAGTCAACCGATCGCCCCGCACATGCGCTATGCATTGCCGACGAGTTTTCGGTCACCTGACATTGCATGCAGCGAACAAAGACGAAGGAAATAACAATCATCATCATCATCATCATCAATTTGAGGTAAGTTATCATTCTTTTGCAACAAATTAAATAGCAAGCAAGGTAGGTTGAAGGTTTAATTCATGTCTAGAACTAAAAAAAAAAAAAAAATAATAGATGTAAAGTTCTTGAAACCACCTACAGTCATAGAGCAAAGCATGTTTTAATGAGGCTAAAACGCTCGTTTTATTCAGATTCCAACCATCGAACTTTCTCACCCGAATAGTACTCGGCTGGAGATACATCATTTTTAAAATGCGATAACTTCAGTTTGCAATAACCAATTGTACAATGTGATATATGACATTGTAGAAAATATGTCATTCTTTGCTTCCATATAATTATATTTTTAATTCAACAACGACAAAAAGATGAAAATCAAGTGTAATAACTTGACAAAATTCGTTTTTGAAAGTTCTTTTTCATTCGGCTTGAAAACTTACAAAATGTACTTGCGTCTCCTTCATATTTATACCATATGAAAGGTAATTTAATACACTTTACAAATATGTCAATTTTGAAGCCGTTTATTTCTTAATCGGGTCAGGAGCCAACAAAGACCAGCAAAGGACAAAATAAAATATCATATTGTTGGCTTTCAGCGGCAATCCAGCCCGTTGATTGGTTGAATCAGCATCACACAGATTCTCCACGTCCCGCGAAGAAGAGAGAGGGGGAGAGAGAATTTCTCTTTCCCCGCACAGCGCGTTGTTCCGAGGGGAGCCTGGTATTGCGTTATTTGAATGAGGCCAATCACTGGCCCGCTTCAAACACACCCCTTCGTACCATCCAATGGGAATGCTCGTTCGCATTTTAGTTGTTCTTAATTTGTACCTGAGTGGTATTTTCTTGGATCCTGACCCGATTATCCAACGCAACAAAATAAAACCTACGTATCCTGAAAGAGTATAAAACATGCTTTACAATGATTATAAAATCAATGAGACGCAAGAAGCATAAACTGTTATTTTTCACCTCTGAACTTATTATTTTTTGGTGATATTTGACAACAAATTGCACTGGTAAAATTTGATTTAATACTTGATTAATTATGATAGACATAAAATATGATTCTTCCTCTAACATTTGGGCAATTCCAGCGTGACAGACGGGACATCCACTCATGACTTTTTAACAGTATTGATTGATTTGTAGGTAAATAGTTAAACAATAACAGGAGTTTTTATGCTTATGATATTAAATTTCAGTCATACTTTCAAAATATATGAGTTTAATTTTGTGTGACCTCTGACCTAGTTGTCAGTGGGTCGTTAAAGTCAGCGTGACAGACGGGACACACTTTTACCATGCTTTTTTCACGACCTTACTTCATTTAAAATCCCTGCTCACTGGATGGTCTTACAAGGTTGCTAATGTCTGTGGGTTATTACTTGCCTAGGGCCAGTTGTATGCCACTACCAAGGGAAATCCCTTATGTTTGTCTTATATGTGAAAAAATCCAAAATAAGAGCGTGACAGACAGGACAAGAAAAACGTGACAGACGGGACATGTACAATTCCTATGGGAGAATTGGACAATCTGTAAAATATACATTTCCAGTCATTTCTGGGAGTTTTTCTGAAATAAATTGTACCTTTACTGACAATAGTACTTGCTAAAAGATAAAAGCAGCATTAATTTTTATATTTTAATTGATTGAGGTAGGTAAACTATGAAATAATCAAATTTTTCATAGTGCAACACGATATCCAATGCATGGGACTGTAGAAAATCCTAAAATCCCCCCAAATTACCTAAAATGTTGTTTTTTGCAGGTTATTTAAATTGATAATGTCATCCACTATTGTGATAAGCCTATTAAGTGACAGTTGGAGCTAAACAGATCATAAAACAGCAACAAACTAGTTGAATTAAGAAATGAATAGTAAAAAGGAGCGTGACGGACGGGACAAAAACGTGACAGACGGGACAAACGTGACAGACGGGACAAGATAAAAACATTGATAATTATCTTCATAACATATATATTTTGACAAAAATTGAGTGTTAATGTAAAGGTAATAGGCCTTAGTTAATAAATATAAAGTTTGACCCAAAACTAATCACAGGTTTTTGCTAGGAATTAATTAATCATTAAAAAACGTGACAGACGGGACAAAAATTGAGTTGAACTTTGACCTCCAATAAATATACGAAATACAGGTATTTTGGGAAATTTTCAATATTTATGTGAATTTTCACTTCTTTCCTGTTATTTGCATTCAGCTTTTGAGTATGAATCTAGATATAATATGGATATTATCAGTTTCAAATTACCCTTTTTTATTACAAATATGTCTTAATCCAATTAATATGTCTACAAATGCAGATTTTGGGCAAAAATGGCAAAATATCAAAAAAGCAAATACGGTTACAGTAAGTTGAAGTCATGCATTATCAACTATCAGGAGAAAAAAAAATCCACAACAAACTTAATTTTTTTAGTTTTAGTAGACATTTTCATGGAATTGCCCATTTGTTACCACATTCATTCATTAAAGACTATGTTAAGGTTCCATAAAGCTCAAAATAATACCCCTCTGCTTTGCTCATTGGTGCGTGCGGTTCGGAAATCTATGAATACGATATGAATAAATACAGTGGAATCAGGCTGAGTTGCATTCTGACTGCCTAGTGCTGTAACTGACCTTGATGATCGGATCGTTTGATCGGATCGGCAAAATTTTATCGATCTTCGAAATCGGATCGATGATCGGCTAAAAAAAAATAAAAAAATAAATAAAAAAAAATCGTTTTTTTTTTCTTTGGTATTGGAAAATGATCCCCAAAAAACACATTTTGGGAATATAAATGAATACCAAAGCAACATACATGTATATCCATATTAATAAGCTCAAGGTAATCTTGTATGGGTACCGCTTTCATTTCAAACTGTATGATTACCTCTTCTTTTACAAAATTACTCACGCCGATTCTGAGCTTAGTCCCATGTGATTAATTTGGCGTAACCTTTCAGAAACACATGGGACTAAGCTCAGAACCGGCGCGAGTAATTTTGTAAAAGGAGAGGTAATCAGTTTTAAATGAAAGCATACCCATACAAGATTACCTTGGGCTTATCTATATGGATATACCGTGGGTGCTGGAGAACCCGGACAGTCACACACAACACAGTACGTCATTGACTTTGTACACCCCCCGTGCGCGGTGTCCGGGTTCTCCTGCACTGCGATAAATTGAACCTTCGTGCATGAAATCGCGCCGTGCGGAAACCATCTTTGCCGTTGAGCGATAATTTTTTATCAGCGAAGGCAACGCGATATTACGGTCCAATTGGTGTAAGTTTCTACCGAAATGAACTACTGAGCGTAGATTTACAAAAGCGAGAATAAAGATTATAAAAATTGTAATCTCAAATTATCGTGAATAAAATAAAAAATAACATATTTTGGAGTTTAAAGACTGACTTTCAAGCGATTTTCTGGATAACCAGGAGGACTACAGAACAGCAATATACATGTATTTTATGAGCAATATGCAGATAAATCGTTTGATATAAGTTTCTAGTCGCATGTTCAGTGCATTCTCGGCAAATCTAATTTCAAAGGTAGCCCTGTCCATTTTTTGGCCGGGTTCTCCAGCAACTACGGTATGTTGCTTTGGTATTCATTTATATTCCCATATATGTTTTTGAGGATCATTTTCCAAAGAAAAAAAAACAGATTTTTTTTTTTTTTTTTTTTTTTTTTTTTCCGATCCGATCTTCCGATTTTTTCTGCATGATCGGAAATCGGCAAAAACGGTCCGATCATGCATGATCGGATCGTGATCGGCATGCCGATCCGATGATCGGTTACAGCACTAAAACCACCCGTCGCAAAATTTCTCCAAATTTTTTAACGTCTCGTCTTCACAGCGCCGTCCTACGGACGGCGCTGATCACAGTTACACTCTGGCGTAACATTGATACGGTGCAGCGAAAAAATTAATATTTTTATTTCGGGGGCTACTTTTCCAACTTTCGGGGGCTACAAATTTCCGGGCTCTTTTTCGAATTTCAGGGGCTACTAATAAGCTATAATGCTGTAAGTGATCATTTAATAAGCATTTGATCACAATCCAAACAGAAAAATCCCACAAAAAATCCCGAAAAAAAAAAAAAAAAAAATAATAATAATAATTTTGGGGGCGAATTTGGGCATTTGGGTGGCGAATTCGCCCACCGCCCCCGTGTATTTTTTTCGCTGATACGGTGTCAATGTTACGTCAGCATTTCACCTTTTCGCATTTTGTTGACATTGAGAATTATTCAAAATCATTTGGTATACTAATTACAAGGCATGCATTGTACCAAAACAAAGTTTAATTATGGTAGTCAGTGGCTTAATAAAGCAGTAATCACAGAATGTGTAGATTTGACAGTGTCAATGTTACGTCAGCACTTTAATTCTCTGTTCTTTCTGCTAGATCAGGACATTTACTACCATAACAAAAGTTTTTTTGTTGCAGTTTGTGTCTTATTGAGTTTGCATTGTTAGTTATTTTTGTATTGAAAATGGCCCAAAATAGGCCAAAAATCAATAATATATGATGACACACGCAGTACCCAAGGGTACCGTTGTACCGTTGTACCCCTGTATCCTGCGTTGTGTAGCGCCATCTTGTGTCCACCCGAAGTACAACCGTACCGCAGAGCAATCATGGACGCCGCTGGTGTATTGCGTTGTGCTGACGTAACATTGACACCGTGTCAAATCTACAAAATCTGTGATTACTGCTTTATATAGCCACTGATATACCATAATTAAACTTTGTTTTGGTACAATGCATGCCTTGTAAATAGTATACAAAATGATTTTGAATAATTGTCAATGTAAGGGTTAAAAAAATGTGAATAAGTGAAATGGTGACGTAATGTTCATTCACACCGTGTCAATGTTACGTCAGATTGATACATTACATGTATCTATCATATTTTTCTAAAGACACATTTGAATGACTTCAAACTTTGTCAATTACTTGCACACTCAAAGGTGAATGTTACATAAAATAACTGAATCAAAAGCAAGGGTACTTTTGATAATAAATACATTTTTGTAATCATATCACACATGTCCCAACCTGGTGGAACCACGTACATCCACTATGGTCTAGACCATTTACATTAATATGGTGTAGCAAAGCATACCAGCTATTCATACATTTTACCAATGTGCAATATTCAATTCCCATTCAAAATTTTGCTGTTGGTTTTAGGAAGCCTCGCTACTGAAACTGGACTTGAAATGGATGTTTTTTTGTAAATATTATCAAATTATATGAATTGGTGATCACAAAAGTTTGTTTGCATTTGCTGGTAAATGGAGGAAGGAATCGGTCAGCAAAAATATCAATGCTGGATTATGGTTAGTGTGCAGCAAGCAGGAGAGGTAGACAATTTAATGTTCAAAACAAATGGTAAATCAATGAACATACATGTATGTAGATCAGACTTCAATCTTTTGATGTAAGCCATTAATTTGGCACAAGAAGGGCACAAAGTATAATTTTGAAGCACATGAAATAGGCTTTCCTCGGAACTGGGAAAACTCTGCTCCCATAGTCCCGTCTATGGACTAGTCTTTATATGGGAACCATGAAAACTTGGGTCCCGAAGTGAAGGGGTTAAAACAGATGAGTCAGAAGAATCATCATTCAAAATTTCAGGAGGACACCAACGTTATCAATGTAATCAAACTGTGTCCTTAATCTGTGCTAACCGTTTTGAATTATGTTTCATTTCACTTCTATTATATTAATACGGTAAGCTTCAACCCCCCAAATGCCTCCCACTCGAGATATCCTCACCCCGAGAATTCGGCGACTCCCCGACCGTCGGGATCGAAGGATATACGTTTTACGGAGGACAATAAGGTATTCCCGAGTCGCTCCCGCCCCGTGGTCGTCCTCCAGATCGAAGAAAAGGGAAAGTCAGCAATGCGGCATTGCCTATTTAAGGCGCCGAGCATTGACTAACAATTTATCGCCGTAAAATTATTTGTAAGAATATAAATTGGAGTAGATAAAACAAATAATATATTGAGAAACCATTTTAGATATAACACGTTGCGAAACTACCCAGGTTTTGATAAATATCAATATTTATATTACGCGGATGGTATGGTTATGATCGCTATTGCCGATTGGCATTGTGTTTGTAAGTGCATCGACGACAAAATGCGACAACTTCAATTTAGCTGCGCTCATAACACTCTGGCAGAAGGCTGTGCATTGTATTAAGCCAACGGAGTCTTCTTAATCACCCCCGCCGTAACGGAGTTTGTTTGCATAGCTCACTGACCATCGACAATGGTCACTCTTTTGCTCATTCGCTCCGTACACGATTATACATTCTCGCCATCTTGCGGTAAGATTATTGTATTATGCCAGCCGTGAATCAGTGGAAGCTACTACATTTGTACTATACCAGAGAAGACGTCTGGGGGCCGGGGTGTGGGGGGGGGGGGGGGGGGGGGGGGGGTAGAATGGATGTGGGAGGTATCTGATCATTTATTATGCAATACGTATACTTATAGACAGCTACTATTCCCTTCAAAGGAAAATCAGCATCGGGTTTCACAAGAATATGACAAAATATATACGCCGAAGAACTTAGTTTGGATATGAAAAGCTTAGGGGACACGTGGTTATGTTTCATGCAGGCAATTGTGGTCGAGGGAGGGGGGGGGGGGTGGGGGGGTGGAGCGGCGAAGCTACTTTATTAGCAAGTACACGAGCATAACTGTATCTAATTTAATACATTGACCGGATGTATCGTTGGACGGGGCGGGATTGAGTCGCCCGTGTTTATTTTGTCCTATTTAAAGGGATAGTTGACTATTGGTTAAACTTAACTTTAGTAATCAAAACCTGCACCGTTACGGTACAAAATAATAGTTAAAATTTCACCATGCTCGAAAAGTATACACAATTACAAACGACTAAGTAAATCCTCTGTTATCATTCATAAAGAGTCATTGCAACTCAAGAGGGCGCTTCTAAAAGAATGGTTGGTTTGGGCCATTTTCATACAAAATTGTGCATTTAAAGTTTTGTTAAAATAATGATTCAATAGAGATTATCATCAACAACTTTCCCCCGGTGTAGAATTTTTGAATACAAATATGTTTATGGTGTAGATATTTCATCCGTTTCTGAACCGATTTTGATCAAATAAAGGTTATTCTGTCATTAAAATTGTTTGTTCTTTCAAATTTGACAGTTAGTTCTTCCGTGTCTTACAAACAAATATCAAGGGCACTTCGGGAAATACCAATACTCATACTTTGGGAATAATACATTTTTAAAGTATCGCTATATCATCATCGCCTTTCTCTCACAAAAAACCCGCGGATTTCCGCGGGTACAGCTAGTTTCATATGAATTCTATTTTCCTCCAGCAATTGTTGTCCTTGGAATGAACAGACCAGAAGCTAAGAATGCCATCAGTAAAAATCTTATAACGTTGGTGAGTATTTTTAAAACTGACAGTAAAATTGCATGTATGTTCACAGATCTGCACAAATAACTACAAGTAATTTGGACAGTATTCAAATTGAACAGTTTCTGCTGTTATCCATGAATTTTTTATCAATTCAAACATATAGAGAAACTGACCAGAAATATATTGTGATTAAAAGAAGGCAAAGAAAATGGGATTCCAACGGGATTCGAACCCGAGACCTCTGGATTGCTAGACCGGTGCTCTTCCGAATGAGCTATAGAAAACCCTAGATGGTGCTTGTCCCTGAAACCCCTTAATTCTCATTGCCTGAATGGTCAGAAGCTATTATAAACCTGACATACACCCGAAGGATACAAATCAACTTTGGGATATATGCGAGGGATCACCGAAGCGATACAGATTTTTGTAATAATTAATTCAAACATATAGAGAAACTGACCAGAAATATATTGTGATTAAAAGAAGGCAAAGAAAAGACATAGGTATGAATTTTTTATCATCGAAATACCAGCCTTGTTGGGTCCCTCAAGCTTATTGATTTTACATGCATACAAAAGATTATCAAAGAAAAATGACCCCAAAAGATTCTTATTGTATCAATGTATAGCCAATGTTTCAACTGCCTTTGAATTTAGAAACAAATATTAATTTTAGCAATATGAGTGCATTAACAATTGACAACAAACAAAATCACCAAACTAGGAACTTTAAACAAATATCACTGTTATACTTAAAGGGACTTAGTAACATTGTCCAAATCATCAAAATAAAATTTTAATTCTAGCGGTTCCCTCATACCTTGTTGTATTCGTATTAACAAGAAAATCATGGGACAGGTTTCGGTTTTTCAAATTTCCCTTTCGTTACAAAGATATGTACGATCGAAGTATTCAGATAAGAAAAACTCCGGGCGAGTTTTTCTTCTGTGTACAAAGTGAGTGCAGTGAGTTAGTGCATATCACTTTGCATTTTCGCTCATTACTTGGCCATGCAATGTCAATTTGACTTGAAATTTTCACACAATACCCTGTGGACATATGAGATAACAACAATATGCATTGCATCAACCATTCATCACTTTTTGCATATGTGAACAAAGTTACTAGATCCCTTTAAAAGTGATTAGAAACATTTATTTGATTTATGGATTTTCTCCCTAAACAATCAACATAAATTATGTGACTACAAAACCACCAAAATGTGGGGTGTTGAGAAGCGAGGACAAATCTTAAAATGTATGATACCACATATTGATTTTGAGTGTTCAAAATGTAATGAATTATAAATATCAAATTCATATTGTGTTATTTTCATGTTCTCTTTAGTTGGAAGATGTGGTGGCCAAGGTGAAGTTTGACAAAAATGTAAGAGCTCTCATCCTACGCAGTGAAGCACCAGGAATATTTTGTGCAGGTAAATGTATTCAGTGTAATAAGCATGCTCTTCCTAGCTTAAGGGATAGAACAGTTTGGATTTAGGCGGGGCTTCAATAAATGATTGATTTGCGAGGTAATGGAAAAACTAAGTGTAATATCTGGAAGAGCAACTGATTTAAAAAATAAAACAAACTTTATTTGATCAAAATTGGTTCCGAACCAGCTGAAATATCAATAAATATATCCAATTGAAAAATAAATATATTTATAGATTGCCTACTCTTTTAAATGAGGTTTTTAATTGGTTGTTGATGATCTCTCTATTGAATCGTTATTTTAACAAAACATTACAATCCCAATGTTTTGTAAGAAAGGGTTGAAACCAATAAGTTTTTAGAGAGTGCCCTCTTTTAATTTAATGATAACAACTTTCTAAGTTATTCTTTTGTAAGTTTATCTGCCTTTCGGGCACGGTGGAGTTCTAAGTATTAGTTTGTAATGATATGGTGCAAGTTTTGGTTACTAAAATACAGTTTGACCAGAACTGTACTTTCCCTTTCATTGTACTCTAACTAATGTAATCGATGTGTCCAATATTCTTTGAAAAACAGCAACAATTTTTACAAGTTAGTATAATATCAAATGGTGAGTATGTGCTGCTGCTGTAATTATATTAAAATGATTAAAGTGCAGATATTTAGAAGAATTTATGACAATGGCAGTGCAAGTGTATGATTTAAAATGTTCATCATGAAGAAAGAATTGTTTGATGATCTTGCTCAGGTGTTGCTGCTATACTATTACAATGATTAATGTGCAGATTTAGAAGAGCTTGTGAAGATGGCAGTGATCGTGAAGCTTTGGTGATACGATTTGAATTTTCCTAATGAAAGAATTGCTGCTGCTTCGACTGTCATAATAGGTGCCGATTTAAAAGAGCGCGTCAGAATGGCGGAGCACGAAGTCGGGCCTGCAGTGAGTCGAGGAAGGAGGATCTTGATGGACCTCGGAGAGCTTCCTGTGCCAACTATTGCCGCTCTGGATGGCGTGGCTGTGGGTGGTGGACTAGAGATGGCGCTGTGTTGCGATATGCGGGTTGCTTGTGAGTCCTTTGCTCAGCGCTAAAGAGGAACTGTGATCACGGTCATTCTGTATTTGTATCCGTCCATGGCAAAAGAAAAAAAGGCCATAATGATAAACACTCGAACAACTAGATTAAATTCTGAGTTACTTAATAAAAGTTTTTGAAAGTTTCAAATGGGCTTAAGAAAAGCTCTCAAAATGAATAGTGATGTACAATATTTTCTAATTAGACGCATGTGTCTCAATGTACATGGTTTCATTCATGTACATTTAACCGTCAAGTCTCTTCAGTGAACAAAAGCGTTCAATTTTGTTCTTTTCGGGCACTGTTTTTTTCGGTCATTTGCCATAGACGACTAATGTGAATGATTAGATCATGATTTCTTCTATAGTCTGTATTGAAACAACCTGTATAATCACCATGTAATGTGTATTATATTACCTTTCTTTCATTCCCTCATCATCTCACCATGCCACTTAACGTAAACCAGGAGCCGATCTGAAGGAGCGCATCACCATGCCTCAGGAGGAGGTTGGCCCGTTTGTAGCCAGACTCCGCAGAGCGGTCCTGGAGCTGGGAGAGCTTCCGGTTCCGACAATCGCGGCCCTGGATGGCGTTGCTGTGGGAGGAGGCCTCGAGATGGCCCTGGCATTTGACATGAGGGTGGCTGGTGAGCTGGGGGGTGTTTCACAAAGACCCCAAGTCAAACTAAATACTTGTAGATTGACTTAACAATTATGGAAAGCCTCATGATTCTTAGTTGAATGGTCAAACAAGTTCCTTACACCGGCCTAACATTTTTATACAAATAATTGACATTTTCTTCTATCAAAGAGACTTCAATATTGATGTAAAATTTTGTTGACAAATTCAAATATTTGCATTTTGGGCTCTTGTATGTCTATTTCCATGATACAAATGCCTTTCCATAATTTGTAAGTCCAACTTACTGTTCCACTTGGGATCCTTGTGGAACACCCCGCTGGTCTTGCTTGTGTTGAAAGTGGGGTCCACTGTTGAAGGGATCCATCAAATTTGTTAAATTCAACCCAAAAGCTGACATCAATTTTCACTTTGTTTCACTTCGTCAAAATTGTTCCTTTTCTGCATTTAACTATTAACACATTAAGAAGAATCTTACCATGATATTGGTGTACGAATGAAATCTCAAATATCGCTTTGGGAAAAATCTTTTAAAGTTAATGGATTATATTAATCCTCCCGAGTGCCAAGTAGCAATACAGGGTGGCCCAGAAATATACCAACAGGCAACAACAGTAATTTTGGTCGAGTAGTTTTTTTTTTAGGGCATCTTAAGTGACACCATGTCAGGGTCAACTTTTTGTCAATTTCTAGAAAGTCGGTGCCTGAAAAATAACAATTCATGCCCGTCATAGCATCAAGGAGTGATCAATGCGAATACTTTTGTTCCATATGTGCATTAGTCGACATCGATTTTACAGTTGAATGCACATGGACAAAAGAATCCACCCCTCCCCTGGCCAGAGCATAGCCAAAATAACCTGTGGCCATATTCATAAAAGCCCGATAGCCTTATCTGTCAGCTAGGCCTTATAAATCTCCTTGCCAAAATGCCAGTTTGGACGATAACTAGCGGGGAACTCACAAAACTCGCTTGGGTGATCACCTTTGTTTTCACAAACCAGTGCACAACACACACGTGCATGGGTATGTCTTCAGTAATGTGTGTAGATTTTGCACGCTGTCTATGCCCTTACCATATCGACCAATCAACGAGCATCTAAGCCCTGTAATACAATAGCCATTTAAAATCTTCGTAGCGGGTTGCTAAATCGTAATTCAAGAAGCACTTCTAAGCATACCGATAACAAGCTAACAACTCGGATGATCTAATTTATTCATCGTGGCTGTCATGGTAACATTCCATCTGTTGCAAGTTTGTTTGACATCGCATAAAAGCGCAGTTTACTCGTACGTGTGAATGAACGAATTGTTCCTTATTGTTCCAATCATAAAAGCGTCTTATTGAGTTTGTTATGTGTTCTACAACGTGATACAGTAAAGGGGGGGGGGGGGGGGGTAGTAGAACATAATTGTCTTATCTGGGGTAAACGAGGGGGGAGGGCGGTAACTTGTGTCCAAAACAAAAAGCTTGCTATAATGCTTGTTAAACAGTTGTGACATATGAATATGGCCACTGGCCTGATTAGGTTTAAATTCATGTCTTCATCTTATCCCACCATTCTCTATTTTGTATGTTGAAATTAATTAAATTAATTATCATCCTCATCATTTTTCCAATAAGAATTATGAATAATAAATAGTGCCATTTCTATGTTTCATAAATGTTGCATCCATTGTGCCATCAATGTAGTATGTTTTGTACACTCATTGAGACAAATCATTTTGCAAATAATTACCGTTGATCTGTTTACCTTTGAAGTATTCATTCTTGATGACATGAAAATATTGGTCTGTATGCATACAAACAAGCAATTGCCTTTTCTAGTCTTTTACTTTGAGATTTATAAGCTCCTAATCCCTACTGGCAGACTGCATTTAGTTTGGAATAGTTTCCCAGTTGACTCCCACAGTAGAAATATTGAAAAGAAATTTAAAGACATACATACTTATTTGCATTGTAGATTAGAATGGAGAGGTTGTAAAGCCAGGCATTGTACAGTTGATAAATTGAAAAGTGCTATAAAAGAATTGATTATTTTTATTGGTATTATTGTTTCCTGTTGCTTTTTGCTGTACATGAATATGGTTATAAATCTTTGCTATCTATTTTCTTTTATACAGCATCTTCAGCCAAAATGGGTCTTGTGGAAACTAAGCTTGCCATCATTCCAGGAGGAGGTATGTTCACCATTTCCGTAAAGCAGCTGCTTGTGTGATAACAAATATATGTGACCGTCTATAGCAAAACCCGGCACTTGTCAGTAAAAATCCAAACACCATTAGAAAAATTGGTCAATAATTGGCTAAGATATGATTGTTGACATTTTACAATCTTAAGTCTTTTACACACATTGTGTGAACTTAAATGCCCTTTTCTTCAAAACATGAATTACCGACAAGTGCCAGGTTTTGCTATAGCAGGTCACATATGTGCAGTCACACCTGTTTATAGCAACCACCTACGGAAAGCAAGAAAAGTGGGCTCTGAAGACGGGTGACCTCCAAAGACAGGCTCCATAACATTGTATTTCTCTGCAAGGGTTCACTTTTGGTGGTCGCTATTGCCAGGTTGGCTGTTATAGACAGGTGTCCACTAAGACATATTGTTGCCTGTATTGCTTGCCCATTTAAATTGCTAATCATAATTGGACTGCTAAGCATAATTGGCCCATGTCAGTCTGTGGACTAATCTCTAAAGGAGTTTAGCATGAAGTACACAGGGAGAATGTTTGCAGCACAATACATATTCCTATTATGATATAGCTGGTCAATCATGCTTTTGCTTTGTTTAAAAACATTCATACAGAGTCGTGGTGATAGGATTTATTATAAAAGCTTGTCTTTTGGCCAGGTGGTTGCGGAGGGTTGTAGGGCCTTTCATTGCCAAGGAGCTGATGTTCTAAGGAGGGTGATAGATGGGGAAGAGGCAGCCAGAAAAGGACTGGTCTTATCATTATGCTATTGCTTTGTTTTAAAACCTTCATATATGATAGGACTAATAACAATTTGTCTTTGATCCAAGTGGAACCCAGCAGTTGCCGAGGGTAGTTGGGCCTTCCATCGCCAAGGAGCTGATGTTCACAGCGACGGTGATACATGGGGAAGAGGCAGCCAGAATAGGACTGGTCAATTCCTTTTGTTCCAGTTAACCTCGGTTTCACGATGTTATGACTTATACAAATGTGTCTTTTGTCCAGGTGGACCCAGCGGTTGCCGAGGTTAGTTGGGCCTTCCATCGCCAAGGAGCTGATGTTCACAGCGAGGGTGATAGACGGGGAAGAGGCAGCCAGAATAGGACTGGTCAATTCCTTTTGTTCCAGTTAACCTCGTTTTCACGATGTTATGACTTATACAAATGTGTCTTTTATCCAGGTGGAACCCAGCGGTTGCCAAGGTAAGTTGGGCCTACCATCGCCAAGGAGCTAAAGTTCACAGCGAGGGTGATAGACGGGGAAGAGGCAGCCAGAATAGGACTGGTCAATTCCTTTTGTTCCAGGGTCATTCCATGTCAAATCACCCAAAAAAAGTGAAAAATTTCATCGTACCCCCTTCAAATTTGCTAATATTTGGTATGTATGATATTTCAACCTTTCAAAGCGCAAAGATTTAAGTTTTAGCCCAATCCGCCCAACGGTTTTGGCGCTATGGTCGATTCTTCCGGGGTAGTTTTGTCAAAAATGGGCGTGGGCACCATTTTTCAAATCGCCATTGTCCGTTAACCGTTGGGTCAATTTATTTTTTAATGGTGTCATTGGACTGGGGATGTTATATGCAATCCATTTATGCCATTTGTTTTCATGCATGAGCGAGTTTGGATACGATAACCTTTAACCTTAGGCTTCGACCTTCCGTTTCACCTCGTGGATCAAATAATCTTGAGATTTTTTTTGGCTTAAATCTTGGCTTGATATAATATCTACAACATATGAAAGAATTGGAGATGTATTATTTCTTGTTTTTTCTACAGCCTTGTTTTAAGTTTGCAAATTTCATGTAAAATTGAATTATTTTAGACCTACACCCATGTCCAAGAATTCTGTAGGGGTGTATTGTATGAAAAAGACATTTTCAAAGTCAGGATTAGAGCCTATTCACACTCTGGCTCACCACTGTTAAATAGACCTGCTAATCCCCATACAATAGCAATCCAGACAAATGACATTTTAATGATACCACATGTTTCCAACCTGACAATGGCCCTGTTGCAGAAAGAGATAAATCAATTGTGAGTCAGATCAAATGTTCTAAATGCACACATCTGATTGGTTGAAATGCAGAAAATTTCTCTCTCTACAACAGGGCCTAGGTGGAGATCTTTTCTTGAATAAAATCTTTCAAGTTCAAGTACAAATTGCAAACTTGTACATCAATTATGAAAGCAAATATCTACAGGTATCCCTTTTCAATGAATTTAAAGTTTCTATGCATCAGAAATTCATGCAATATTAACATGATTTGCAATCTGAACAAATTCAAACCTGATTCTTTCCAACTATACCAAACACAAACAGTAACTACCCTCTAGACAACTGCTCATAATTTTATAACCAATGATTGTTTAAGATTTGATCTTACCACAATATTTCTACAGTTGTTTCGTACACTATGTGTGAAAATCAGAGATACTTATACATAGATCTCTTCATGCTATGAAAGAGTTTAGATTAAAGACAAATGACCTAATTTCACAAGTCACAAGAACTTGCGCATGCCTGTCCATTTCTGTGAATCATCACATTTGCTTAATGCATTATTTATGGTTTGTGAAATTTCAAATTGCACTGTTTTTTTATTGCAATTAATGCATTTAAAAACAAGTGCCATTAAAAATAAAAATGAGTGGAATATCAAACAGCATTGTTTTTGTGTTTGAGTTTAGTTGGAAATAATCAGGGTTGAATGTTTACAATTGCAAATCATGTTACTATTGCATGAATTTCTGTTGCATAGAAACATTAAATTAATTGAAAAGGGATACCTGTAGATATTTGCTTTCATAATTGATGTACAAGTTTGCAATAATTTGAACTTGAAAGATTTTATTCAAGAAAACATCTCCACCTAGGCCCTGTTGCAGATATAGACATTTTCTGCGTTTCAACCAATCAGATTTGTCCATTTAGAACATTTGATCTGACTCACAATTGATTTATCTCTTTCTGCAACAGGGCCATTGTCAGGTTGGAAACATGTGGTATCATTAGAATGTCATTTGTCTGGATTGCTATTGTATGGGGATTAGCAGGTCTATTTAACAGTGGTGAGCCAGAGTCTGAATAGGCTCTAATCCTGACTTTGAAAAGGTCTTTTTCATACAATACACCCCTATAGAATTCTTGGACATGGGTGTAGGTCTAAAATAATTCAATTTTACATGAAATTTGCAAACTTAAAACAAGGCTGTAGAAAAAACAAGAAATAATACATCTCCAATTCTTTCATATGTTGTAGATATTATATCAAGCCAAGATTTAAGCCAAAAAAATTCTCAAAATTATTTGATCCACGAGGTAAAACGGAAGGTTGAAGCCTAAGGTCAAAGGTTATCGTATCCAAACTCGCTCATGCATGAAAACAAATGGCATAAATGGATTGCATATAACATCTCCAGTCCAATGACACCATTAAAAAATAAATTGACCCAACGGTTAACGGACAATGGCGATTTGAAAAACGGTGCCCACGCCCATTTTTGACAAAACTACCCCCAAAGAATCGCCCATAGCGCCAAAACCGTTGGGCGGATTGGGATAAAACTTAAATATTTGCGCTTTGAAAGGTTGAAATATCATACATACCAAATATGAACAAATTTGAAGGGGGTACGATGAAATCCATTGGGTGATTTGACATGGAATGACCCTCCAGTTAACCTCGGTTTCACGATGTTATGACTTATACAAATGTGTCTTTTATCCAGGTGGAACTCAGCGGTTGCCGAGGTTAGTTGGGCCTTCCATCGCCAAGGAGCTGATGTTCACAGCGAAGGTGATAGACGGGAAAGAGGCAGCCAGAATAGGACTGGTCAATTCCTTTTGTTCCAGTTAACCTCGGTTTCACGATGTTATGACTTATACAAATGTGTCTTTTATCCAGGTGGAACCCAGCGGTTGCCGAGGTTAGTGGGGCCTTCCATCGCCAAGGAGCTGATGTTCACAGCGAGGGTGATAGACGGGGAAGAGGCAGCCAGAATAGGACTGGTCAATCACTGCGTGGACCAGGATGACACCCGTGAGGCAGCCTTTGCAAAGTCGTTGGAGCTGGCCAGAGAGATAGCCACACAGGTACAAGACATTGATTTGAATTGAAATTAATTGAATTGAATGGAGTTGAATTTAATTGAATTAATTTCACATTTGCATTCAAACATGAACACATGCCTAACCAAGGAGGTACTAGGCTAGTACCTCCTTGGCCTAACACAGTTCATTAATACATTCTAGCATAACATATAACAACAAATATAACAGAAGAAAATATAAAAGAAAACACATATATGTGATAAGACTTATCAGCATAACCCCTGAATATTTAAGACTGAAATA
>JBAMJV010001474.1:0-77004 GCA_037951105.1 Echinarachnius parma
TACTATTTCAACCATGTTTTTTTTTATGCAGATTTATTTCTGCATTTATTAGCAAAATTACAATAAAATATGCAAAAGAAATCTTTCTTTTTTTGTCTCCATACATTACAATAAGAAAACAAGTAAATTAGAATAGATATACAATCATGATATACAAATGTGTAAATAATTTATCGATATTATTATAAAAAATAAACTAATGAAGTAGACCAAACATAATATTAAGCAGGAAGCTTGAGTAAATGATTGATCATAGTCTTGGCTAGGCTCAATAGAGAAACATCATAACCTTGTTTTTTGACATATACAACGTTTTTTTATGATTTCTTGTCAATTCGGGGGTGCTGTTTACAAATCTGCTGAGTGCAAGACACGAAACCTTGAGGGGTTTTTTTAACGCGAAAATCCAAAACGGCCGCCAAAACATGGAAATTTGCCTCTTTTAGCCCCCCAGAATGATACATCTCAACTTAAACGCCATTTTACACAAATAAATCTAATTAAATTGTGTTCCTTGAGTTAACTTACAATAAAATGAAAATAAATATGTGCCAAAAAGCCGCTTATTATTGTGTTTTGGGCACAATTAAAATTCAAAACGGCCCCCAAAATCCATTTTATGTACAATATGAATGGGTATTTCAATGTACAAATGGAATAGTTATAAACAAAAAGAAGCCCAATTTTCCCCATATGGCGGAATAATTTGTATTTTCAATTGCTGATTATAAATCTGAAGAGAGCCAGTCACAAAACCTTGAGTTTTTCCTTTAAAATGCAAACATCCAAAATTTGCCGCCAAAACAGGGAAATATCCCTCTTTTAGCTCCAAGAATGATATAACCTCAATTCAAAGGACATTTTATACAAATATATTGATTTGGATTTTGTTCCTTAAGTTAATCATTATTGAAATGAAACTGCATATTTGCTAAAAGTTGTTTATTAGTTTGTAAAGGGCAGAATTTAAATTCAAAATGACCATTAAACCCATTTCGCGAAACCAATTTCTATGTACAGTATGAATTGGTTATTGGTAGCAATAATACACATGGAATCAATAGTACCAAAAATAGGCCAAGCCTCCCTTTTGTGGAGTAAATATACATTTATATTGATTTGAAATTGTTTTGTTATGCTGATTCTAAAACTGAAGAGTGCTCAATCACAACATTTATTATGTTGTTGTCAATTTCAAAATTCCCAAATGGCCGCCACAACTACAACATTTTTATATTTTTGGACTAAAAATCGTAGAATTATATTTTATAAGTCATGACGTCACACAACGTGCACATTACTAACACATGAAATGTCAACTTGCGGCACGACATTATCGGGACGGCTAATAATGAAACCTGTACAGACAATTAATGTATACAAAATATAAGATCACCGTCAATAATTGTGTAAAGTACATTCAGTAATATGTATAAGGTATAGTATCTCTTTTATTAGCTAGTTTGGTTGTAGATCGTTTAAAGTGAAATTAGTAAATTTCAAGTTTTACTTTCGTATCAAATAACCCAACATTTCGTAGATTAAAGGGCGTGGTTCTACAGAAGTATTCAAAACGTGATAACCTGAACGTGATAGATCGTTGCAAGCCCAAACAAAGCTCGCAGTTCTTCCTTATGCCGTAAGGTTTGTGTCACAACAATATGGAATGAAAAATGAGCAAAGAAAATAAGGTTTATCCGGGATTCGAATCCGAGAACCTAGGATTATTAGACGGGTCCTCTACCAGCTGATCTATAGAAAACGATATTGCTGGTGCTTGTCCATAAAACCCCTTCGTTTCAATGCCCGTGATGGTCAGAAACTATTACAATCCTGACACAAACCCGAATGATAAGAGATAGTCTTTGAAACAATAATATGGAGTGAATGGTTTCGGCGGAAATTACATGCTAAGGATTTGAAACATATAGAGTCAGATTCAGAAGATTTAATTTAATTATCATTTTTTAATTAATAAAGTAAAAACATTAAACATTAATCGCAATCAGGCTGAAGATATGATAAAAAATCTTACAACAAAATACAACAGTTCTTTATTCACCATTTTTAAATGAACAATCAGTTTCGCTTGTTGTTTTTAACTATTTGTTCACCAACACATACTTAGACGATAAACGTGCTTACCACCGCCTGTAAAGTTTTGAAATAATCAATTAATGGTTGGCCCGAATTAGAAGTAGAATGGATGCCTCCATCCTAAGCTAAACGAGTCTCCTCATCCCGGCCATTACTTGCGGCAAAGCAATTGGTTTCTCTGAAGGAAATCAAAATGTACATGTTCAACTTCCTAACCTAGCACCTAGCTGTCCCTGCACAAATACATGTTTACAGCATAACCGCTCTTGTGAATCACAAGAACCAGGGCGTGGTGCCTATAGTAACTTGAATTTAATTCACATTTATTTATAATTTGTCGATAAAAATGAAACATTACAAAGAAATATGTACAAATTATAGACAAGATGTATCGGGGTTCACATCATAGAAAGCCGAAGGCTGAGGATATAGAGTGACCCCGATGTAAGAAGATAAATTAATTATGATAAAACATTACATTACAAGGTATGAATATAAAAATAAACTTACAATAACCTGTTAATAAGTCAATGAATTTAATATTATTCGATAAATACAGCTAAAAAGGACACACCCCTAGGAGACCGATAAGACTAACCAACAAAACACTATACATATTGACGTGATAATTATGCCAATGAAAAGACGAGCATTTGTACAGTAAAACGATAGGAAAACTATATTACTGATTTAAAACTGTAGTATGATTATTATAAACCAAACAAAACACATCTGCACACAATATACCTACAAGAGTCATGTACTTCTTATACGATAACTCACGTGTGTGCATGACTATCAGTAATACAATTTTAGCATTATACAGATTAATACATTACAAAGTATCGGTCACGCTAGGAAACATCTAGATATGAATGAATATGCAAGATACCTGCCCTCGCAGACTAAACCGATTATGGCATAATATACACCCGTAGCTTATAAAATGTAAAATGGAAATGTCTTACTTTCTACTGTGACACTCCCCCTTAGGCATTATATCCCCAAATATTGTTCATCATCTTAGATATTGTTTTATTTATTTAATTGTATCTATTTATTTTTGCTTTTCGGGGGGATCAAAACAATATATTGCCCCAAATATTGTCATGGGGGCATTGCCCCTCCTGCTCCCAGGATCGACGCATCTGACCTGACTATGGATAGAAAACGCTAAGTGTCATGTGGACTCTATATTCTGGAACGACTTCTACATACCCTCGTAATAAGCATATTGGTAGTCATCATCGATTTGTGGTGTGGCTTGTGACGTCTGTTGAGTTGGGTTCAAATAACCCTGGACGTCGTCGCCTGGCTGGGGTTGGCGCACATCCGGCGTTAAATAATAAGCGTCGGGAGAACTCTCTTCCGCCGTCGCAGCGCCGTCGTGATATGTATGAGACATCACCCCTGGCTTGGTTAACTCCTCTGCCCGGTTCACCGTATCCGCAGTGACGGTCATGTAGGTATGACCATCGTTGTCCGCCTTGTCAGTGCTTCCAGCTTGTGGAAGCGTGTATGCATCGTTGTCCATCTCCAACTCAGTGTCACCCTTGGCAGGGGATTTGGGGTTTCTTCTAAATCAGGAAAAAAAGTTAACATAAATAATGAATGCAAAGTTATTGTTTTGAGAAATGACTTGAGTATAAATAATGACAAAACAATTAACTTAAAGCCTAATACATGAACAAAAAAACAATTATCAATATATAAAGTATATTCCTAGTATGATTTACTTAACTGTATTAATGTGCATTTCGGCTGATGAGGGTCAGAGAGGAAGGGAAATAGGGGAAGGGAGGGAGAGAGAGGGGTGGAGGAAGATCGAAATATGATGGGATGGGCCGAACGATCAAAATGTACCAGGGACAAGAATAAAATGGAAAGAATGGTCGGATTTACAATACATTTTACTGAAGGTGATGTTCTACGGAGAGATACAAAATGAGTACGCAATGAAACGTAAAACAAATCCTGATACGTAATACAGGACTTCTTGTAGACGAACCTCTCACCTGCGTTTACACACTATGATGATTCCATGAATGGTGAGGAGTAGAATTAGCATGAAGAATGCTCCTCCAAATGCAGCCACCACTGCATCGAATGCAATGGAAAATATACAGGGAAAAACAAATATAAACGTTGTCATTCACGAAGTGTTCACTTCTTCTTATCGTTATTATTCCAGATTTTCTTCTTCTTCTTCTTCTTGGCGTATTTATTAAGCGATTTTTTTCTCAAGAGGTCTGAGGTCTTTCATGTCTTAAGTCCAAATAATTATCCTTCCCATTTTTCGCCTGACAATCCAACAAAAAACAAAAAATATTCGCCTCATCGATGCTCCAAAATTATGTTTTTATGGTCGGGTCAAAAAATCAGTAACCGGAAAATGAGGTCTTCTCGCTATAGAATGATATTAGTGTGCCCATATGTGACTTTATTTTTCCCAAATATTACACGGATTTGCACGTATCAGATATGTTATGCCTGAAACTGAGGTGCTTTTTGCCTGAAATTGAGGTGCTTTTTGCCTGAAATTGATGTGCTTCTTGCCTGAAGTTGAGGTGATTTTCAAACGAATATGAGACCGGCTCCCAGAGAATGGGTGTAAAGTCGGGATGGGTCTTTAAAATCATAAAATATTGTCTTTGGCTGAAATTTTTAACTTTATGGGATTTGATACTTACATGTTTCATCTACATTCTCTGAAAATTTCAGGTCCTTAATCAATTTTTTTATGCCGTAAATAATGATTTTTCTAAGCAACCTTCATTTCGGTTTCGACCAGAAACTCAGTAAATCCGCGCTGGCTGATCATGATCGATTGTGAAACGAACGCGCCAGCTATGTGTGTGTGATTCGACCGTACCGCCGCGGCGAGCTGCAAGAAGAAAGCACTGTAGCTGTACAGTGATTGGTCAGACTAACCTGAATAGAGTTGTATTGTCCGTGTGTTGTACATTTCCGGGAAGCGTTCGCGGCATTTAACTTACTGTATAGTAAACGAGTAGTTGGTTTGTTTATAATTCTATGGGTACCGCATTGAATCGCGCTGGGCATGCGGCAAGTGCAGTGTGCAGTGTGCGTGTGCAGCGTACCATATCATACGGTATCAAAGTGCGCTTTTCTTTTGTCTACCGGTGGTACAGCGGCGGTATGGTGAATATGATGCGGTGGTTTATGGCGGTACGTACATACACAATACACCGCGGTTGTAATACATGCACATCAAAGGGCAGCACATGGGCTAGTTTGTCGATCAACTGAGACTTAGGGCTGAGGCTTTGTACAATTACGTAATACCGGCAAAAGCGTTGCTGATTGGCCGATGAATAACAGTATAACTGCGCATGCATTATTTCGTTTGCTGATCGATTACGAAAAGCGGAAAGGTGAAAGCGAACCGTTCATTTTCTCGCTCGGTGTGTGAGAATGCTTTTCTGAATGGATGCAAAACTTTAGAAGCGATTTTCTCCGTTGTTTGACAAATCACGGGTCTCTGGTCCATGTTATTAATTTGCGTTTTTCTAGCCTTCAAGAAACTCTAAGTTATCAAGTTGTATATCATTTTAAAGCTGAAATCCTAGAGAATTCAAAACACTAACAATCTCAATTTTGATATTCCCGATGAATTACCCAAAGTGACAGAGCCGGTCACATATGTCCGTTTTTAAAATCACAGGGTGGATGCAGCACCCAACCTCCCGCATCCTACGCCTAAATGTATTTATAAGTATAAAAGGATCCAATCTTACCCGCCATTGATGAGCATTGACACTGACAGGGGATCGAAATGGTGAAAGTATTCTCGGTTTCAGGCGTTGATGGTACAATAGTCACATTGTTATACGTCTTCTGTGTAGTATCCTGCATTGGATTTGTTGAGGGAGCAGGGGTGGTCGTTGGTAGAACTACTGAAATTGCATGAAAGATGAGGGGATACATTATATAAATAATCCTGAAAAGGATACATATGACATGTTATGTATGTATCATTAAACATTTCGCCTTAAAGGGACAGTCCCTCTTTTACAAAACGTCTGAACAGTTTCTAGTTGACGGATGGGGATGAATGTAGCACACACAAAAAAAATCAGATCGAACAGCCCTGTAATTTGGATTCTACGAATAAAAAACGAATGCGTCCCTCCATCGAACTATATATTGGTCAATAAACAGTCAGGCCCACTCTCGCTTTTCCACTATTTTGAAAATGTCGATATACCGCTATTCTCTCCACGACGTCGCTAGATGGCGCATACATCGTGGCGATCAGCTAGCGATAGTGACATGCGATAATATCGGTGATCGAACACAAATAGAATTGTGTACAGCCTATACGGTAATACTACCCGTATAGTTACGCGTACGGCATGCATAGAGCCGACTCGCCCTACCTAGCTACCGGGGTAGGGTCGGCATGGCCGCAGCTCTGGACGGGCCGAACGCTCGCTGCGCTAGCTAGCTGCCTCCGCGGGCTCGCTGTATCGATCGATTTAATGTAAACGGCTGTCCTTAAAGACTATGTAAAAGTCAAACCGTCAACAATTTGAAATCTGAAATCAAAGTTACGATTTCCAACGCTATTTTCTTCAAATGTTCTGGAGAGTTCATTGAGAAAAAATGCAAATAGGCAGATCAATTATCATTGATGGTACGAATGAAATATTAGGTTGACCTATCCAGAACATTGGCTAAAATTAATTACATAAAATCAATTGTAATAGTAGTGTGAATTCCCCCATTGACACAACACGCATAGCTAAGTATGATATTACAACAATATTGTACTTATTCTTGTAAAGGTATTGTGAAGCCGACATTTGTAAAGGTATGTCACGGAAAAAATCTGAAAAATAAAGAATATGTAATTACATGTAGTCAGTTTAAGCGAGGTTTGGTTATATTGTTTAAAATTCGGTCATTCTATTGCTATTTGTGTGCGGGTCACGTAGGGGTCACACATAGCGTTATGGTACTTCGTGGAATCCCGTGTACGAACTCCCTCACTGGGTGAATACACGTAAATGCACAATTAACCGTTGGACGATGGTTTATTAGATTTAGGTCAATAACTCCACGAAAAAGAGATTTCAAGCCCTAATTTTTTCAGGCATGCTGTTAAATGATATTTTCTTTCATATAAGACAATAACCTCGCAACTTTTGAAATTTGACTTGCAAAAGAGGGAATGTCTCTTTAACTCGATAAATGTACTTGTACAAGAATGAACGAACACAATAAAGTGGTTACTAATAATTATTATTCAGATAATTGAATGTGATGATGCAGAGAAAATTATATGATGTAACCGTATGCCCATAATTGTGTGGTGGCCCAAATAAAAAGAAATGGTATACTTCCCAAAATATTGTAACGGAATGGTCTTAACGGGTGGGGAATCTGTCACTGTGAACAATAATACCAATAATAGTAGTGTATATTCCCCATCTTATGAATCCGTTAACCATGTCCATGTCATATGGTACGGATGGCGTTCCGTTTTATTTGGGCCACCGTGTGCCTGTTATAACGACTTACTCCGGAATACTGCCAAGTTCCCCGGTCCCCCACAGCTATCCATGTTGCTACCTCCACACCTAGTTTGACACTGGTCATCTCCCCTCGTTCCCAATCTTGTGTAATCATCATCAGCACTACCGCAGTAACACTCAGTCCCAAACTCCACACCTGCATAGACGTAGTTACCAGCCGTCGACTGGTCACAGTAACTGATACAATCATCAATATTCATATTCCCTCTCACTAGTGAATCTCCCTTAAAGAGTCGTTCATTTGCACTATCTACGTAACATCCCAGATAGTCTTGGTCTGCATTGTAAACGAAGAACTCATACAATTTAAAAATAAATAAACATGAACAAATCTTCACCTGTTGTAGAATCCAAGACGCATCAATTACAAAATATATACATACAAAATTGCAAAGAAAATGGGGCTTCCCGGGATTCGAACCCGAGACCTCCGGATCTACAATGCTCCTGTGAAGATTTGTTGTCGTCTCTAAAACGACTTAGTTGTGTAATGTTTGTGTTGGTCGGAAGCACATATCCCTTTTAGTTGATTTCTTATCCTCCAGGTTTGTGTCAGGTTTTAAAAGGTTGGGGAGCCAATTAAAAGTGCACCTGTAAAGTGTCAGATATTGCCCAAAATTACATTTGAGACTTCAATCCTATACCAAAGATATTGTACGATATGTCCGAATGGTGTGTGAAAGTTTCATTAAAAAAGAACATTGCTTTCCTGGTTAAAAAACGAAGATTTGCGTCAGCTTTTACAACTATATACTTAATGTGTTTTTAGATTTGTTATTATCGCAGATTATCAAAGATGCGAACATAATAAGGAATCGAACTGTTTTTAAATCCATAAGTGTTACACTTATGTTGAGAGTATTTTTGGAAATGTCGTAAATTGTAATTAACAATAATCTGATTTGGTAACCATGAAAAACAGAGTTCATGCTTTTCTAAACTAATAGCAAAATCAAGACAAAGTTTCTCTCTACGTTCTTTTAAGGGTGATAAATTGCATATTTCTAAAGCATTATTGTATGATTGATAATTAAATCCCAAAATAATTATACATGCACGTTTTTTATTATTTCAATATCATCACTTTGTTTGTATGTAAGATTAGAGTGAAGAAGTGGGGCACAATACTCTAAATTGGTCGTATGTATCCGGTATAAACAATAACAAGGTCACAAAGAGCTAAATTAAATCGTTTCAATGTATGTAGCATATATAACTTTCTATTGCACTTCTTTACCACTTCCTTTACTTGAGTATCCCATTTTAAATCACATTGAATATAAACTCCGAGAACTTTAATGACATTTTCTTCATTTAAAGGGTTTCATTTACATGTAATATTTGGCGAGTTTGATTCCTAATAAAAGATACTGTCATAACAATACATTTGATTGGATCAAGTTTCATATTATTGAGCAAAGACCATGTTTCTAATGAAATTAATTCAGATTGCAATTGTGATACTTGTGTACAATTTTGGCTTTCTACTATAGTCAAATCATCTACGTATTTATAAAATGGAAGTAAACAATCATGACATGCATCATTAACCATAACTAAGCATAATATTGGTCCCAGCTTCGTGCCTTGGGGAACTCCTGCATTGTTAGTTGTAAAATCTGACCTTTATTCCTGACTACTTGCTGGCGACATTCTACAAATCTACTATTAATGAAATAACACATGGTCGTACACACAATTTAAAAAGTTTACAAATTAAAATATTATGGACTATCCGGTCAAAAGCTTTTGAAAATCGGTTAAATCTATGGTTGAAATTGTCTTCTGTTTATCTGAATTTTTAAAATAAATTATGTAACATCGCTATTAAATAATGGCTAGTTGAAAGGCCACGACAATTTCCAAATTGATTTGTATCAATAACATTACTTATACTTTCCAAAACCATTTGGCTATAAAAGATTCAGCTATTTTAGCAAAATCGGATGGGTCGTAATTCAGATAGAGTTAGTGGCAATGATTTTGGAACTGGTACAATTTAAGCATACTTCCATATTTGAGGAAAACACCTTGTTTGAATGCAAAATTAAGTATATAGCATAATGGATCACATAACGCATAAGCAAATTCTCGTAATATTCTTACAGGTAAGTCACCTAAAATAGTAGATTTCTGTAAATTAAGTTTACAGAATAAATCATACACATCATTAGTCTCTATTGTCGGGCAATTTTCAGGAGAAGGTAAATATGCTGGTAACTTTGGTTTATCAAGAGTTGGTAAATCTGCTGCCACAGACAGAAACTTATCATTAATACAATTGGCTGCTTCCTTAAAATGTTAAGGTTGATCAGCTGCAAGACCTGGTATGTCAATCGATGGTTGATCTTGAGTTCCTTGGGTAATGATTTTTATTTGACGATACCAATAAACAGGATTATTTATTTTAAGTGTATGAATTCTTCTATTATAAAATGAGTCCTTAGCTTATATGATTACATCTATAACTTTATTTCTTAAGTGCCAAGCTTGTTGTCTACTCTTGATTAATTATTTTATTTCAGAGGTTATCCAAGGTTTATCAGTTTCATGAAATGTGACAGTTTTAGTAGGTAAAGACTGATCAATGTGTTCTTGTAAAACATTATAAAACACACTACACATTTCCGAAGTATCAGTCATTTGGTATAAATCTTCCCATGTGTAATGGGTTAACCAAGTGCCTAACGCTCGGATTCCACTATCTGTCAGAGGGCGCACAATCTTTGTCCGCGTCTCGTTGGTCAGCTTGCCAGGTTGACGGAAGAGGGCTGAAGGGCGCCACAGGATGCCGTTGTGGTCACTCATCCCTAGCGGTGCATGGATCTCAACTGGTTCATATGCGAAATTAACATTTGTACTGATTTTATGCAATATATGTTGGCCTCTTGTATGTTTATAAGCAACTTGGTAAGAGACATCAAGATCACTAAAATCACCTACTACAGCAAATCCTGCCTCTGGACATGGATATCAATAATTGATCAATGATGGAAATCAGAGCTTGGGTGTTCAGGAGGGTAGTATACGACACATTATACGCCAATTTAAATGTGCTCAAGGTTATACACTGGGCCCAAAAAGAAACTTATAACTTTTCACATGGTCAGATCTTGAAAATCTGTTCATCAAAATTAACCAAAATGACACACAGGATTACTTAAATACCCCTCTCCAATGACATGTCAATATCCAAACGGTTACCTTACTAACATAACTGAAAAATGCACTGGCATGGAACTGTTTACTGTATCACATGTCACAGAGTTTAAGGCAGGTGAGGAAGTCAAAACAAATTGGAATGAAGGTAATGTCAGTTACACAAACACAGACATCAATAGTGGGTGTGTCCACCATGTGCTTGGAAGCATTCAGTGCATCTGCTATGCATGCTGTCCACCAGGTTTCTGATACAGGCTTGGGGGAGATTGTTCCTCTGTTCCTGTAGAGCTGCTCTGAGTGTGCATTAACAGGCGGATTGTCCCTATAGTGTGACATGTGGTCCCGGAAGTTGTTCAATGTCAGTGCTTTTTTACTGTTGCGTCAGTTGGGCAACTGCTGCTGCTTGGTTACTGACATGTGTTTATAGTAGAGTATTTAAGTAATCCGATGTGTCATT
This sequence comes from Echinarachnius parma, assembly GCA_037951105.1. Classification (NCBI taxonomy): domain Eukaryota; kingdom Metazoa; phylum Echinodermata; class Echinoidea; order Clypeasteroida; family Echinarachniidae; genus Echinarachnius; species Echinarachnius parma. The sequence continues at coordinate 11,275 of JBAMJV010001474.1, forward strand.
TTGGTTAATTTTGATGGACAGGATTTTAAGATATGATCATGTGAAAAATTATAAGTTTCTGTTTGGGCCCAGTGTATGAATAAAATATGGAAAGTTATAAATAGTGAATTATGTAAAGAACATAAAGCAATTAACATAGAGAAGGTCGTAGCAGATGGTATATAAGTGAGTGAAAAAAAATGAAATTCCAGATTATTTTAATATTGATTTTGTTGACATTGGTTTTAATTGAATCGCAATTATGATCATTCTGATGATATTGATGTAACTTATTTTATTGTAAATAATACGAAATTTATATTTTGTAATCCTGTAACTCCATGTGAATTAATCGATATTGTAGAAAAATAAAAAAAATATATAATTATAGTGTAGGATATGATGGTATTGATATAAAAGTGATAACAAAGTCTATATATCATATATGTTATCCATTATGCGAGATATTTAATGCGTGCTTAGAATCTGGAGACTTTATAGAAAAACTTGCCAGAGTGAGTTGCCAGAGTGAAACCAATTTTCAAAGGAGGTTGTCCTGAAATTTTAACGAATTATCGACCAATATCTATTTTACCTGTGTATTCAAAGATTTTTGAAAAGTGTTTCTGTAATCGTCTTTTGTTTTTTGATAATGAATGTCATATTTTAACTTGTAATCAGTATGGTTTTAGAGCGGGTCATTCCACATTTTCAGCACTTCCTTATTTTATACATAAAGTAACTAATACCCCCGTCACACATAGCTACGCTCTCGCGCCGATCTCGCGCCGCTCCTAATCCCCATTCATAAAATTGGAAGCGTGTGGAGGACGTGGGGAGAGCGTGTGGAGGTCGTGTGGAGAGCGGCGTTCATTGTTCGCTATTGTTTAGATCGTACACTTTTCTTGGCCGCTCTCGCGGCGCTCGTGCTGCGTCCAAGTTAAATTAGCAAATTGGCAACGCAGTGGGCAATGCATGTGAAGATTATCTCACATGCGTCAATAGATATCCTTCCATGAATGCACAGTCAATAGCTCGATGAACAAAAGAGCAGGACGTAGGAGCTCGGCGCTCGCTTTGGACATGTTGAAAAACGAACTTGGGTCTTCGGCGATCTACTCTTTGTTCAGGGGCTATTGTATGTCCATGCATGGGAGAATATCTTTTCACACAAGTGTCATAATCTTCTCATTCATTCCCAAGTTGAACAAAAGACATTCTAGCAGTTCTATTCCAGCACTTCTGCTAGTGGACGCTATAGCCATAGGCTATATATTGCGAAGTTTGACACGTTTCAACTATAGGTAAAATGATGTCACAATTTAAAATGGCATGTCCGGGCAAAAATAATGTACATACATACATACATTTTTATATCGATGGTAGAGACACCCCCATTTCCCCAAAAGTTATGTTTCCAAATTACATTTGTCTGAATTGCATACTAACAATCATGATAATACTACTACTACTACTACTACTAATAATAATAATAATAATTATAATAATAATAATAACAATGATAGTCAACAATAATAACCCTCCCCATCCCCTCCACCCCAGTTTTCAAAACAGATCTACGCCAAGAGCATGCGTAGTGTGCTAGTAGGAAACGCACTGAGTGTGTTCAACTACATGCGTACATGGTATAGGATCGCAGAGAGCGTGTGGAGATCGTTTCGAGAGCGTAGAGCAAATGGCCTCGTCTCATTGTTATGAGCTATTGTTAAAGATACACGGAGCGTGCACAGTGAATAGCTCGGAAAGCGTGGACAAAGCGTACGGAGAGCTCATTAATCGCTCGATTTGTCGGCGCTTCCCCTGCGCTTTGATCAAAATGTGTTTAGTTTTTTTAGTACGAGAACGCAGAGAGAGCGTGGCTTATGTGTGACGGCAGCATAAGGAAATAGTAAGGAAATAATGAATGGTTTATTTTTAGATTTACGAAAAGCTTTTGATACTTGATCATGATATTTTATTAAAGAAGTTATACAAGTATGGTATAAGAGGAAATGTGTTACGGTTTGAAAGTTACCTTACTAATCGCAGGCAATATGTTTTAATTAATGGACAAAAATCTCAGATGTAAGGCTTAAGATGTTGAGTTCCCCAAGGTTCTATCTTTGGACCCCTTTTATTCCTTTTGTATATAAATGAATTGTGCAATGTGTCTACTAAACTGAAATATATTTTATTCGCAGACGATACATGTACTAGTATTTGTATTGCACATAATGATACATTTGCTTTACAGTTACAATTTAATGATGAATTACAGAAAGTTACAACTTGGTTATCTGGTAATAGATTGTCTTTTAATGTTCTTAAAACTAACTTTATGATTTGTTACAAATACAAAAAACTGATGACATTCATATTGAATTAGCAGGATCAACAATTAAAGAAGTTTCATCTCTAAAGTTTTTAGGAGTAATAGTTAATAATAGGTTATTGTGGAAATATCACATTGATTCTGTTTGTAATAAGATTTCAAAGAATATAGGTATTATTTATAAAATAAATTACTTACCCAAATCTGCATTACAAATGATTTATTATACTATTGTTGCACTTTTTTAAAAATTAAGGTATTTTGCCTGGGGTAGTGCATCAAATATTTATTTAGATAGACTGAATAAACTACAAAAACGTGCTATAAGAACTGTAAATCATTCACCTTTTTATTTTCATATTGAACCTTTTTTTAAATTACATACTATCCTTAATGTTTATGATAAGTTAAGATTTAAAGTTGGAATTTTTATGTTTCTATGTTTTAAAAGTTTACTACCAGATTCACTTCTGTCATGTTTCTCATTGAATTGTAATCCCCCTACTTATGCCACTAGAAGTGCCGCAAATGTTCATTTACCTCCAATACGAACTACTCTGTCTCATAGATCCATTTTCTTTAATGGTCCAATACTTTGGAATTCCTTTCCTGAATATAATACAAACATCGTGTTCGTTGAATTCTATCAAACGTAACTTAAAACAATATCTTACAATGCCTTCTCCTGTATAACAATATTTTTTACTTGATAGAAATACATGTTACCTTAGGTTGTTTTAGTTTTTTTCTGCGTTGTTGTAGCTATACAAAAATTAATCTTTTAAAGTTGTAGTTTTTTTTTTTTTTTTTTTTTTTTCTGGCCGCTACCCACTCCAAAATGTACCTTTTTTTATACTACGTATTATGTAAATTATGCTGGTATGTGTGTTGTCGTTATTCGTGTTTCATTTGTATTTTTATATTTTTTTAAGAGTGAAATAAACTGGAAATGAAATGAAATGAACTAATTACAGTATGACGTGTATGACAGTTTATGAACGCTCTTTAGCTGAATGATTATCAATGATGGATATCGTCATACTAAAGGGGCATTTGAAAAATATAACCCTATTTTATTATTCTCTTACCATAAGCCAAGCAACACGGTAGAAGAGAAATGTGGAAGCGCAAATTAAATTTCGTGGAGTTAGACACTTTACAGGTGCAGCTTTAACATGTTTAAGTACGTTTACAACTTGTTAATTACGTATGTCATTAAACATACTGATTTGGGGGATTATAGTTTTATATCTCAATATTTTACCAAAACACTTGATTCCACCAATTCCACTGCATGGCGAAGTTTCTGATACCTGGGCATGCGTACATGAAGCGAGGCCAGCATCTAGAAAATAAAACAGGACAAAAAGACAGTATTCATAATTAATTAATTATGAAAGATAGGATATAATATAGGACAAGTACAATGGGATTTACACGTTACAAACCAAACTGGCATGTAATCCAAAACCAAAGTAAGAAAGAGCTTATAATTGATAATATGTATGAATTTCACAATGTGCAATGTTATAATTTATGTCAATAATAAACATAGTCAACTGGTGAAAAGTAAAAAATAAACGACGGGGCGAGGCGTTGAGTGCCACATGTAAAGGCTTCCAAATATAATTGAGTATTTTGATTATGTGACTAGTTTATATTCTTGACCCCTTTAATAAAAACGTCTCGAATTGTTGTAAATGTGAAATTGGTATATTGTAACTGTTAATAAACATGTAGCATTATAGAAATTACAATTACTGCTGGACATTAACAACAAGATTGAAACAGAGCCCTTCTTGTACTTACGTATTTCTGAATTATTGTTCTACACATTGTTTCTTTCAAATTATAACTATAACATTAATGATGAGAAACAAATACAATGAACAAATTAAACCAAAAAATGCAAACCAATTTCACACTGGAGTATCAACGGGGGTGTTGTTGTGGTAGGAGTCGGATATGGCGTCGTTGTGAAGACTCGATTGAGACCATAGAAATTCAGATGTCTACAGATGACCACCGCATCGTTAGTGCTAAGGTAGACCCCGCAAGCTAGGTACCACGTGCCGTTTACTTCAAGTTCGACAGTGCCCTCTAGCGGCAAAGAACCATCCACTAGCCTGGCATCTGGAAGTTATAGAAATAATGTATACATGTATTTTGTGTATATTTGAGTACAGTCACAATGGACACGACCAAATCACCTACCACCTACAAACAAATTGCCGAGGGGCAAAACCTTATTATGTATTTTATTTTTTCCCTAGGATTTCCCATTGTGTTTTGCATTGTTCTCGCTAAGTTGTGCTCCGTATATAACTACGCCAATGCCTACGTTATTTGTGAAGCAATGAAGTAAATGAATAAACCTTCTTTGATAAAAAAAACGGTTTAGAAACTGAAATATCCATAACTATTGAAATTTTGATTAAATGATGGGCCCCAAGATTTTTTTTATTATTATAAATTATTGTAAATATACCAAATTAGCCTTTAAATTGCTTTCGGTGATTTCTCTATTGAATTAGTACTTTTACCAAATATAACATTGCCACTTTTATAAGAAATGTATAAAACTTGCGGATGTCTAGAGGGCGCCCTCCCGTGTTAACAATAGGTTTTGTTTGCATGAAAAGGCCTTCTTACCTATCCGAGTGCAAATTATTGTTTGTGTTACCATTTAAGCATCGTCGAATGATAACGTTCAAGTCTAAAGAGACGGGGGGAGTCCTCCTCTCCCATATTCGCGATTAACATTCCACTTAGTTCTCCATGACCTCACAAATAAATTATTTGTTGAATGCCCTCTAAATCGAAGTCCCCTTAAAGTGAGCTAGTAATATTGTTTAAATCCTCAAAACTAGCTTGGAACTCTAGCTGTTTTCTCGAGCTCGAGTGTTTTGTTCGTATTAAGAATAGAAACGTGCATCCGGACAGGTTTCGTGTTTTTATTTTTCTTTCGTTAAAAAGATATTTAAGAATAAAGTGTTCGGATATCCAAATAAACACAGGATATTCATAACCAGTAGTGCAATGAATTACTGAATATCACTTTTGCATTTTTGCTCGTTACTCGGCCACATAACATCCATTTAATGTGAAATGTTCACACATTACTCATTGGATATATCATATCACAGCAGGGGCGTAGATACTTACGTAATAGCTATTCATCAGGGGATGATGATGATAGATCACCCCCTCCCCCGATGAATATGTATCAATGACAGATCTACGCCCATGTAGCACATAAATAAACATTGTATCAACCATTCGTCACTTTTGTCCTCATGTTAACTAAGTTAGCGTCGTCATATCGCACCAGCAGTTTAGCCTTACTCAATGATCAATACATTCAAAGCCTACCTGTAATGACGGCGTCAACATGGTTTTTCAGTAGACTAGTTGCTAGCAGCCAGACAATCTGAACTATCTTCAATGTATCCATCACTGATCAATGAATCCAATCCACTCCCTCCAACTCGTCACTTTACCTCACAATGTGGCATAGAAAAGGGAATTCCCGATTTGCAGTTGGATTAGATGTCCGCGAATTTGTTTGTATCTTGACAAAAGGTTATTAATTTAATATGTAATTGAATATGTAATTGGATATGTATAGTACGAACAAGCCACTGTATGGACGTATTTCAATATAGTAATGTACGTTCAGAGGCCATGTATACATTTACGCGAACTGTCAAATGTTGATTGATTTCAAGAGAAAAAACACATTCCAAATACCAAACTCAATTTTGAGGAAGTAAAGTGCATTATAATAAATTCGTGTTTAATGTGTTAAACGGTATGCTGCAGTGAATACAATACGTATCGATGTGTGTATAAACATTGACTAGATACCGCGTGGGATGTTAGTATGATAGCGCATTATTGACATTGTTATGGGGCTGTGATTGTGATAAACAAACGGCTTCCCCGGTCTTGACTCAGTGACAGAGCAGTGGTAAATCAAGCCCCAAGTTATTGTGGTTGAAATTGCACAAAGTTAATGGATCACTCTAAACTAACCGTATGGTTACATTGTTATTTGCAACAGTGTTTATGCCCAAGGTCAATGCTCTTGTTAAGTTGTGATGACAGTTGAGTGGACGTGTAGCTGGGCTAATTTAGACACACATCCATATGATATTACATTTTTAAAAGACTGTTGTTTAAATGCTACCATTTGTATTTGTGCAAAAGGCAATCGTGCAGACACCTAGAATATTTAGCACTTTTGGTTAAACAATTAAATATTATTCATTTCAAAAAAGCATTCAAAAGAGAGTCTTTGTTAAAAGGCATGCCAGCAATACACCAGATGAAACTACAAGTATTGTTTGTTGTTTAGAGTGTCCATACATAATCACACTTATTAGTCTCTTAATACACATGCATGCTATCTACCAACCACAAAGACACATTTTTACAAGCAAAATCATTGCGTATTTGAGTGTCCTTGCTTTTGCGATATATTACAATCCGAACAAATTTATATATAAGTAAGCATCTTCTGACATACATCGAGAGATCACACTACCTTGAGAGTTTACACTACCTCCCTCTGAGTATTGTATACTAATAAATACAGTGTTAACCACATAATCATTTTCTCTTACGTGTTTTAGCATACTGATATAATCTCATAATACTATACATTATTGACTGCTATGAGAGGCATATTAACATATTATGAGGTCAAGTTCATATCATGGTTTCGAGACCACCTCGGGTCTATAATTTCAATATGCCCCTCATAGCAGTCAATCATGTTTATTATAAACCTCATCTCGAGATTCCTGCAATCTGATTGGTTCCACGAGCGGGCAAATTGTTCAATATGGACCGGTCAGCAAATAGTATACTAGATTCATGGCGCATTATAAGTGCTCTATATTATTATTATTATTATTAACATAAATAAAAGCACAACAAACAGAGACATAATATACGCGCACACTCACATACATACACATATTCCTATTCATGTAGTTCATACAAATATAACCATAAAACTATTTGATACTACGACATTATTATCAGATTATTCATTTTAATATATAATAAAACAAAGCAATAAAACAATTCTCTATTAAGCTACATCTAGAATTCGAAGTAGAAGTGATACCTGGTGGTATCATTTCACATTGGCCGTGTATACGCATGATCGTTCACAACTTCGCGAAACAAGGGGTACAAAAAATCGGAGGAAAAAAGAAGGTATATTTCATTAAAATGTTTGCAAAATTTGAAAATGAGGGTACCTTTTCGTGAAGAGCCACAAATTATATTAAATTTGTGTACTTGAAGTCTTCAAAAGGGATATTTTTGTAAATGCGTAATCAAAATGCAAACAATTGGGTTATTTTTTAATGCAAATTTGTAACCGTTTTGTGTTAAAAAGGGGGTATAAATTGCTGAAAATGTACGCGAAACGCCGCAAAAAGGGGGTTAATATTTCACCTTCAGAAAGGTCATGTGTCCTACCATTCAATACGAAGCTACATCGCAGAAACTCGATGACTCCATCCTTATTAAACTAAATCGTTTCTCCTCGTTACGATGTATTCTTTCACATGTTAGATGATAAAAGTGTACAATTATTTTTTGTTGGTTAACGGCGTTTTCCAACACTGTTATTTAGCTTTACAATATATATAATGCAATGATACAAACTCATATAATGCATCATCGATGCATATATTTGATTCGATGATTTAAAAACAACACATGGGTTAGCCCGATAGCTAATGATGTTTTATGAACATCCGCTCAGGGCGTTCTGCCCCTTCGATGCTTTACTAATAACGTCTATACCTGTAGTGAGACCCTATTCATAAAACTTTGCTAGCTTAGTTACAAACTAACCCTGTTATGGACATCTAGGCCGTTTTACCTACTGTGTTAATCATTGTCACAATTTTAGCACTTTCATACACAAGCCAAAAAAAACACTTAGCATGAAATTAATGCTTAGGTCACAAATGAGCCGGGCGCCGTACGATTTTTCTCCCTACGGAGGATTTTCTACCATTTGGGGAAATTGTGATATCGTACGATGTATGTGGTATCTGTAGAGTAGCAGTCACATATTTGCAGGGGCCCGTACGATGATGTTTGTCTTAAAATAAAACATAAATCGCACGGTTCCCGTGAACACAATCTTCGTGCCCGTACGGGTGCCTTAAGGTGCTCTTACGGTGAATCCACGGTACCTGTACAATTTGAGTGGCCAAATATTCGTCTCAAAATCGTACGATATTCGAAAGAAAGGCGGCGGTTTCCGTGCTGTGCCTCTGCGATGCCCGTGCGATGCTCTCTACGACGTATAGAGCCAGTGGCGTAGCGAGGGTCAACGGATTGGGGGGAGGGCACAACTGCGAGGGAGCGTAGCGCCCGAGGGGGGGGGGGGGGGGGGTGTGGGAGGGGGGTGTCCCCCCTCCCACGGTAGGGAGCTTTTGCAAATTTTTACTTGAAATAATGCAATCTGGTGCATACCTTGGAAGGAAATTTGATAATACTGAATTAAAGAAATCAGGACTTAAATCATCTCCCTCATGATAAAGTATACAAACACAATCGAACCTACGTGTACATGCACACACACCAGACAGAAATACGCTCACGTCGTATAATTATCCGTGCTTGTCTATAATTATTGGGGGGAGGGTGTGGGAGGGGTTTACCCCCTCCCACGTGGATAAATTTTTGAAATTGGTGTTTAAAATATCACTGTTGAAGTATGGTCATTATTGTATTTTTATTTGTCATTGTATTATAATGGTGAACGTATTTTTAAACGGGAATAGCGCGGAAAGATTGTTTTCGCAACGATACGGCTCGTCTGATGTAGGCCTTGTACTTTAGAGGCCATCACGGCTGCTGAGGATGCTGTATTTCCATTCATACAGGAAGATCCACTGCCGGGTTCATCGCAACCTTGAATCTCTTTACTGAACGTGTTGTGCTGGAGTGGAATTTCGTAGGCATGCTCGTCATAATCACCACTAAGACCACCGCCACGACGACCACCACCACACCCACCATATCCACCACCATCACCGTCATCGTCATCATTTTTATTTGTCATTGTATTATAATAGTGAACGTATTTTTAAACGGGAATAGCGCGGAAAGATTGTGCCTTGCATGAGATGGATACACGTGATCCTGTATAGAGCCATCGATATAGTGATAGTGATATAGTGAAACTAAGCAAGGGCGTCAACAACTTCTCAAAAGTGGAGGGGAGACATTGCGAGGAAGCGAAGCGACCGAGTGGGGGAGGGTGTGGGAGGCCGGGGTGTCCCCCTCCCACAGTAGGGAGCTTTTGTATTTTGGGGCGTGAAATTGTGCGATTTGGTGCACACCTAAGACAGAAATTTAACGTAATATGAAGTATATAAGTATGGAACCAAACATACATAATGACAAAGGGAGGGGGATAATCTCCTCCACTTTCAAATGTGGGGTGACATGATATTCCAATATGATTTGCGTTCAGCGCATATGGACCGAATTTACTGAAAGATATATATTTCAGATTATTTTATTTTCTGTGACTGTGTGCTATAGATGAGGGTTTAATAAACTTCGTTTGAGGTGTGCATTTAAGAAATTACACTGCCCAACACAGTTCGAAAGGTGAGTTCAAGCAAACCGAAATGAAACTTGCAATATGAGAAACAGTATGCGCGCGAAGCGCGCGGCAAAAAACGAAATATACAGTCCTTTTCAAACTAAAAAAACCCCAGCTATTTTGAAGATTAATTATTGATAAATGTGTCTTTCCCCTCTTTGGCATTATATCACTCGATTTTTTTCTTCCTCATTTTCGGAATGATTTTTTTTGGGGGGGGGGCAAAATGATATGCTCGCCCCCAATATTTTCATTGGGGGGCGACCGCACCCCTGCCCCCCCCCAGGATCGACGCCATGGGAGGGGGTGTTCCCCTCTCACTGTAGGGAGCTTTTGCAAATTTTGGGCTTTAAATTGTGCGATTTGGCGCATACCCGAGACAGAAATATGTAATTCGTAGTTCAAGCTATAGAATCAAACATACATAATGTATGCATATTAAAAAGTGGGAGGAACAATCACCTCCACTTTCAAATGTATGGGGAGGGGCATGTCCCCCCCTCCCCGTCCCCTGCCTGTTGTCGCGTGACTAGACCCATGACACGGGTCCCTTGAGTTAGTTTCAGTAGGCCTATGCTGAACTGATGCAGATGTCGATTCTGGAGAAGATGACTGGTGGTCCTTCAATCATGATCATCAACAATATGCCTAGATAATTATGCATCATGAATTAATGGAACGGGTGCATTTGGAGTGAAGAAATTAGTAAATGAAGTTTGTCTTTACCTAAACAGTTAGGACTACGTAGTGCAGCTATGCGCCTTTATAGCCTGCATGAAGGCGTCAAATGGTCAAAATTATCTATAAAAGCGGGAGGCAGATTCAAGATCCTAAAAAGGCCCTTGGTATGATGGACTATTTACCATGCGCTAGGAAGTTTGTTAGGCCTATACGCGCTCTATGTCTTCTGAAGCGGTGTGCGTTGATCCTCGCGCACGGGACTGAAAATTTGTCGCTTTATTGACTGAAGAATTCTTCAAACTGATATAGTGCGCTATTGTTAGTACTAGGGAACGACCGTTATGTTCTTCTTTATTATCGATGATAACATCACACATTAAATAAAACATTTTTTTGGCCAAACCATTGGGGGGGGGGGGGGGGGGGCACGTGCCCCCCCCCCCCTCCTCCCCCGTAGCTACGCCACTGTATAGAGCTACGGGCTTACGGCAAGTAACAACATCGTACGATGAATTTCCTTTTTAAACTCTGTGTTAAACACTTTGTTGACATCGTACGGCGAGAGAAAATGAAACGGCGACCGCATTCCCGCAAAATTTCACCTAAAAGTGTCATTGTACGGGCGCAATATCCCAAATCGCAGCATTTGTGACCCAAGCATAAATAACGGGATTTTGTCAATGCTGGTCTGGGGTGTTTCACAAAGATCCTGATTGTAATTTGAGCTAAACATCATGGGAAGCCTTTAATTGCTATGTACAATTTAAACATTATATTTTAAATCAAACATACACATTTGTTTCAAAAGTACAACCATTTTGTAGTGTCTAGTATATTTCATATTTTTGAAGTATGATTAATTAAAAGTGTTAAATATTTTGTTTTAATTCCAAAGGCTACATGTTGATTTGCAGAGGTTTTGTGGGACTTTGGGAAGAGTAGTTTTCGCAACGATACGGCTCGTCTGATGTAGGCTCTTGTACTTTGGAGGCCATCACGACTGCTGAGGATACTGTATTTCCATTTCTAGAGGAAGATCCACTGCCGGGTTCATCGCAGCCTTGAATCTCTTTACTGAACGTGTTGTGCTGGAGTGGAATTTCGTAGGCATGCTCGTCATAATCACCACTACGACCACCGCCATGACGACCACCACCATCACCGTCATCATTAGCAGCAGCATTCGCAAGTGTCATCCTTGGAACGGTGAGATGCGTGTCAATTGCTAATTTGGACGCAAGTGGCATGTTTCCATTCTTAATTGGATTGTCCAGTCAAATGAACTTCAGTTTTTCTCCCGAAAGTGTTTTGCTGGATTGGAATTTCGTACTCATTCTCGTCTCTTAGTGCACTCTCTTCGTACCTTTGGCCATGGTAACCCGGAACATTTTGTATGGGGACATTGACATAGGTGTTAGCTGCGTTGTCTGTTTCGTCAAAAAGTGGCGTCTTGGACAATTTTCCGTTACGTTGCTGACATGACGGCACGCATGTATATGAATGAACTAACGGTTTCTTCATCGTGACTGCTGGTCCGCCTAGGGTCGATTTCCTGTTGATGGGTTTAAAAGTGCGATGACCCCTCCTTGGGTCAGTTGGAAGATCGCTACCCCTTGAACCAATAATGCTCTTCATATGTAAAGCATCCGGATCTCTTTCGGACGTCTCGCTTGCAATTGGCTGTTTTTGCTTGGACACTGGGTATTTCCACCATCGGCCCAAGCTAAGCAAACCCGGACCCACATCGTCTCCAGAAACGGCTGGTCTTAATGGGGGAACCTGCATATCTTCGTAAGCCGGCTCATTTTGCTCCAGAGATCTTCCCACTCCCGAATGGTTCTCCGCATCACCACCTCTCTCCTTGTCTTTTGAGGACTGTCGAAATAGGATGCAGCAAAATGCAACGATTAAAAAGGCAACGACACAGACGACAGGTATCATGAATTTCAGTAGCTGACCGAGAGTGATGGTAATAGTGATAGGTGCAGTGTCATCAGAAGAACTCCGTTTAGTTGGTTTGCCGGTGAACTCTTCATGCGAATTTGAAACATTGTCACCGTTAACATCGGAAGAAGCCGACGGCGAATCGATATCAGTTCTCGCAGATCGGGTCGATATCATGTTACTTCCATGAGTCGTCTTCTGAAACGTGTACGCAGCCGTTGTAGGATGTCGCAAGCACCAGCTCGTGTCATCTGATTAGAAAAGGACAATCATGATATAAGGTTATTTCCTTTTCTCTAAAGAGAATGATAAGCACGATTGCCTAAACACCTTTCGCAGGTTTCACACACTGTTTTAATATTATTATTTGTCATACTTCTCTACGAACCCTGAGCATAGAAGTAGCGACAACTGGACTAAAAATTTAGAGGTACTCGGTTGTACCTCTAAATTGCTAGCAAGAAACAATCTGCCCGGTTTTTGTCACTGCGTGAAGCGCGATCGTGAACATCTTCGAGTTAGGTGAATTAAGGCGTGCCATGCGTAGGGAGTGTGTTTTTCGTGATAGGAGAAACCCACTAGAAGTTTTTTTATGATAGCGAATTAAGGGGGCGATATAGGTTTTCGCGTGAAATTATTATGGAGATCACAAATCGTATCCCATGTCATGATATAAGTAAAGGCGTTGCGGAGCTTGGTCATAATGTAGTAATGGGGGGGGGGAGGGGGGGGTACGGTACTTATGAGGAGGGAGATGTATTTGTTTTGTTATATTGGGGATCGTAATGACAAAATGTGCTTCCGCGTGATTCCTCCTTCCCCCCCCCCCCTCCATTCACCCCTATTAAGACCCTTGACTCCCCCATCGGGTTAGCCCGGTTCAGCTCATGCTAACCATATTTTGATCATCTTGTATTTAAAAATAGCGTACAACAAACTCAATAAAACGCATCATGAGGGGCCATCTACAAATACGTACGCAACATTTCTTGTCCGAATTTAAACCCCCTCCCCCTTTACGCACTATTTGTACTTGTTTGCATGTGGTTGTATGTAGCGTACGCACCAGCGTGAATCTCCCCCTCCCCCCCCCCCCCCCCCTGCTCTTGTGCTTACGTGTACTTTGTAGATGGCCCCTAACAGGAAGAAAGTGGGACATTCTTTTTTGCGACAGATGGAACTGTTACCATGACAGCCACGATGAATAAATTACATCATCCGAGTTGTTAGCTTGTTATCGGTATGGTTAGAAGTGCTTCTTGAATTACGATTTAGCAACCCGCTACGAAGATTTTAAATGGCCATTGTAGTTCAGTGCTTAGACGCTCGTTGATTGGTCGATATGGTAAGGGCATAGACAGCGTGCAAAATATACACACATTACTAAAGACATACCCATGCACGTGTGTGTTGTGCACTGGTTTGTGAAAACAAAGGTGATCACCCAAGCGAGTTTCGTGAGTTCGCTGCTAGTTATCGTCCAAACTGGCATTTTGGCAAGGAGATAAGGACTAGCTGACAGATAGGCTATCGGGCTTTTATGAATATGGCCACAGGATAATACATTTGGTCGGGATACAGATGGGTAACATCGCGCGAGTTGTGGTCTTGCGCGACATAGTTCTACGGCTCTACGCGCGATGTATGGGTTTCGCCCTCTACGGGCTAGATCAAGTTCGGAGAAAAGTACAACGAATAAACAGGCGCGAAATTCGACTACTGTACATGTATATATACGTAGGTGTCGCCAAATCCGGTCACAGTTTACAAAGTTTAACTTACCTTTGGCTATTGGCGAACCCTCTCTCATCTCCACTAATATGATATCGTCCACTGCGATTCGCCCAGTTTCGTTACTCCCAAGTGCTACAAATGTAATCTGAGAAGGAAATCGGAAAATAATGTTTTATCTCTAAAAACTTGGTATGGTCCTCATGTACAGCGCTTAGGAACCCGTTATTATGTAATACTTGCAATCAAATATTATAGTATAGCCATTGTAACTGTTATTGTTACCCCCGCCCGACGAAGTAGAACGAAGTTGGAGAAGGTTATGTATTGTTTGTTTGCTTGTTCCTGTGTTCGTTTTTGACTGTGTTCGTAAGCAGTCTCCTGTTCACAATTTTAAAGATATCTCAAACAATTTTTCGTAGAAGCTTCGTGTTTATCTAGACTAGATCCCATTAAATTGTCATGGTCAAAAGTCAAAGGGCAAACCGAATATTGCTAAATAACTGAAAATCAACACGTGATCGCGGGAAATTACCCTTATCGCCGACGTTCGAAGCAATGCAGTAGTAAAGCACGAAAGAAGCTGTAAATGCGCATGCGCAGGATTGGACTTGAAGTAGCGCAACATGCAGGGAGATTGAAGTTATCCTATACAAATTCGAGCGTTGGTAGAGGTATGCACTCTCTGAATGCACTGTGTCTAGTTTAGTAAGTGTTTTATGATGCTTCACTTTCTGTCTGCGAAAGGATAATGATATCATACTTCTGTATCTGAAACCTGATGAAGATATTTGTATATATTATCTCGTATAGTCGTTATTGTCCTGGTCAAGTGGTTGGGTGATTTATTGGTTACTTTCAAATGACAACAAAAAAAGTGGTTGTTGCGAAAGTGATATAAATCGTGTTAAATATCACTCAAACGAATAGGGGGCCGCACTTTTTGTATTTTAAATGAAAATTCCCGCTTTGGTTTAACTTTCTTTTTTTTCAAACTATTTTGTTTGGGGGTAGGGAGAAAACACGTGCATCATACTTATATCATACAGAAATCAAGCATCGCCACTTCCTGAGCACCAGTCTTGTAAAGATTTAGCCAACCAGTTTAGTCATTATTTTGTTGATAAGATATCCAATATTCGAGCAAACCTGCCTGTAATCAAATTAAATGAAGAAATGTATGATGTACCCTCATCTTCCTGCTCATTTCACCCTGCAACCCTCAATGAAGTAGAAAGTGTTATTATGAAATCGCCAAACAAATCATGTGAATTAGATCCACTGCCTACTCATCTTGTAAAAAAGTGTCTACCAGCTGTTGTTAACATTGTAAATGCTAGCCTTGACTCAGGTGTAGTTCCACAAGATTTGAAAAGAGCTGTGATACGCCCCACTCTCAAAAAAGCCAATCTTGATAAGGAATCTATGCAAAATTATCGTCCAATATCAAATTTGTCGTTTTTAAGTAAGGTTTTCAAACGTCTAGTTTTTTTCTCGTCTCTTGATGTACATGCAGGAGAAAAATCTTTTAGATAATCGTCAGTCAGCTTACCGCCCACATCATTGTGTGGAAACGCTTCTCACAAATCTTACTGACCATGTTTTGAAACAAATGGATGATGGAAATATCACAGCTCTTGTACTACTAGATATGTCATTAGCTTTTGATACGGTGGAACATGACATTCTGATTCACAGGCTACAATCTTTTGGTGTACATGGTCTCGCCCTTGACTGGTTTAAATCATATCTGTCAAATCGCTCACAATGTGTTAGAGTTAATGAAGCGATATCCGACCCTACTATCCTCACATGTGGAGCTCCACAGGGGTCGGTAGGCGGACCACTCCTGTTTTCTGTATACCTCCAACCTATTAAAGAGGAATTCCACCCCAGAAATGTGATGTTTGCTATAAAATGAAGTGAATATGAAGAATCATGATCGAAAATCTGAGCCAAAACGGTAGAGCAATAAAAAAGTTATGACAGGATGAAATTTGCTCCGATTTTTAGTATCGTTCGCAATTGCTATCGATCGTGACGTCACTTGCGAGCTGCAGCCATTTTGACTTCTACATGGAAATATTTAAAAATTTAAATTTTCTTAATAACAAAGCAAATTTATGAGCTTACAAATTCCAAAGAGGTTGGCCCATTGATATTCTTCTATGAATTCGTGAAAACAAGCAGAGAAAAATTATGTTTTAGCAACGAAAATGAGAAATAAGTGTATTTTCATGTACTAAAGCCATGGCAAGTTGCTCGTCAATGATGTTGCATATGGCGGCAATTTTGAAACGATCGCTCATTACTACATGATGTTCAAATAGGTATAACTCCCGTGTTTCTTGTCCGATTTTGATCAAATTTTCACCAATTATGCATCTTATTCTGCTTATTGAAATAACGAATGGTTTTATCAGGCCCGGAATACCCCTTTAAGGCCCAGTCCCATACTGACGATTTTCACGGCGACTCGCAACGACACGCAACGATTTACTAGAACGAATTGACTCGATTTAGCCACGATTTAACAACGAATTGGGAAGAATTGTACGGCGACTTAAGACGAATATTCGTTCTTCGTCGTTGTTCGACGAGTCAGCTCGTCCTTCTTTTGTCTTTAACCATTGCGGTAGAAAAATCGTGGCAGAAAAAAAGTTGTGGTCCCATAGTGGCGATTTTTGCGACGACTCGCAACGAATTATCATTCGTGGAGAAAATCGCTTGAGTCGTCGCGAGTCGTTGTAGTTCGTTGCGAGTCGTTGTAATTCGTTCTGCGACCCGTTGCGCATCTCGAAGAACGCCATGAATCGTGTTAGCACAACGAATGTTTTGGGACTGTTCAAAACTATCGCCATGTCGCGACGATTTCCTTTCATTCTTTTTATGGAACAATAGGGCAGTGCACCATATGAACAATCGGACTTGTTTGAGTCAGTTCCACGGGCGTAGATCTGTCATTGATGCCTTTCAACAGGGGGATGATCTATTCATTCACCCCCCTCCCCCTCGTGATGAATAGGTATTACGTAAGTCTCTACGCCCATGGTCAGTTAAAAAACGGACAGCGGCGATCTTCACAACGAAGCGATACGACTCGCAACGAATTGCAACGATGTGGAACTACTTGACACAAATATGCAACGGTAAATACAATGATTTTTGGTGAAAATCATCGTGGCGTGGCGATTGTTTTGAACAGTTGAAGACGGCGATTTGCACGATTTTATTCACGATGCGCGACGGTTTTGGGGGAAGAACCGATACGATGTAACACGACGCAACACAACCTAAGCGATTTTCTCGACGAATGTCAAATCGTTGCGATTCGCCGTGAAAATCGTCAGTATGGGACTGGGCCTTGAGTAACATTTTTGGTAAACTCAATATTGTTACCACTGTTATGCAGATGACATTCAACTGTTTGTTTCATTTCCCCCATCCGTCAATGCCCTTTCTAGCACAATCACAAGACTTGAGTCTTGTCTTGATGATGTTAAAATGTGGATGGAAAGTAATGGCTTGAAGTTGAATGATGGGAAATCAGAGTTTGTATTATTTGGTTAAAAACAGATGTTGTCAAAGATCAATCATGACCAGTGTCAAATTATGATAGGAAATTGTTATGTAAAACCTGCCCAAACTGCTCGTAATCTTGGTGTTATTTTCGATGCTACTCTTACCTTTAATAATCACATATCGTATGTATCACAGTCCGTTCGATTTCAATTACGCAATTTGAGTTTCATTAGGAAGTATTTGTCACCCTCTGCTGCTGAATCCTTGATTCCTGCATTGATTTCATCTCGCATTGACTTTTCTAACTCTTTGTTTGGTAATCTCCCCCAAAAAGAAGTTAATAGGCTCCAACGTCTACAGAATTCTGCAGCCAGACTACTTACATACACAAATAAATCTTCACACATAACACCGATCCTTCAATCCCTCCATTGGCTTCATGTTGAGAAACGCATTACCTTTAAAATTGTATTACTTGTATATCATTCACTTCATTCATCTGCTCATACCTACTTACAAAATAGCCTCACAATGTACGCACCTTCACGTAGTCTTCGCTCGTCTAACACACAATCCCTTCAAGTACCCAAAGTAAAACGCTCATGGGGAGATCGTTCCTTCTCATACCTTGGCCCAAAACATTGGAACGATCTCCCCATTGAAATTCGCCAATCACCTTCCTTGGATACTTTTAAAACTCTTTTGAAAACCTATTTATTTAAACAATAGGTGTACTCTAATTTGTTTTTGAATGTTTGTCTGTTTGTTTGTTTATTCGGTTTCTTTTTTCCCAAAGCGCCGCGAGCGTCGAAAGACGGAACGTGCGCTATATAAGTATCCACTATTATTAGTATTATTATATAGAGGGATCTTGTACATTGTCGAATCCACAAAACTAACTCTAGCGGCTCTGACATATCCAATTGCATTCGTGTTACCAATAGAAGCATGGAACATCTATCGGTTTCCAAAATTCCCTTCCATTATAAAGATTGTCTGATTTAAGTGTTCAGATTTGTAATTCTCTAGTGTTTAATTTATTACTGAGTCAGCGCAATGAGGTAGCTATATCACTTTGAATTTCTATCATTAATTGGTCATATCACATTCTTTTGCGATGGAATTTTCTTTTCACTCATCAGTTGACATAGGTATCAGATCACAGAAATACACATTTTAAAAACGGTTTGTTTGTTTGAGCATATGTCAGCACAGTAAATAGATCCCTTTATATTCATACCCGAGACCTTTGGATTGCTAGACCGGTAATCTATACTAGCTAAGCTATAGAGCACCCTGCCGCTATGTGGGTCCCTAAAACCCTTGTATTCAATGCTCGTGTTGGTCACAAGCTATTATAAACCACAACACCTTTTTTCTTAATTTATAAGATAAAGCACTTAATTAAAACCACGAATTGATAATGGTTTATTAATAGTGCGGGTATAGCGAAATTGAGATTAATTTCGTATTTCTGTAGCTGCTAAGCTTAAACAGGCTATAAAACAAGGAAACAACTCCACAAAGCTTACCTGAAATCAAAGCTGTAATATGTTTGTTTAACTTATTATCTCTTATGATTGTAGGTTCTTTTAGTATGTTTGGGATTTGTTGTACTATGGTTAACTTTCAATCTTCGAAATAATATACATGTACTGGGAAAACCAAAAATAAAGTAATGGTCTCAAAAGGATAGTAAGACGGTCAAATTGAGTGTTTTACCAATAAAAAAGAAGAAAAGAAAATAAATGTCGTACATGGCATGAATGTTAGTTAAACAAATTTGATTTCTATTTTGTGACGCGCCTGCGTGCGCCTTGATCAAGACTAAGTGGAGAATAAAGTGTTCGCGTTGTAGACTTTCGTTAACTCATATTGGCCTCCCGTTTTCGTATCTTTGCTTTGACTTTGGTGCGGTTTGGGGATGTGTTTTGGACCGTCGAGGATGCTGTTTGATAGTACGATGGTTAGTGAGTGTCTGGGACGTGACAAATTGGGGTTCTTGTTCGGGAAATGAACAAACAAGCCAGTTTTGTAAGTCGTTTTGACTTTTGGTGAGCATGTTCTCGCATTTGATTGTACATTCGTACATTTGTAGCGTACAGTGAGCTGTGTGCGAGTTGTGTATGCGTTGAGTACGGTATACGCTATGTGCGAGTAATTGGGTCGCGTGGTACATTTCGTCAACGGGTCACGCTCGATTTTGGGCGTATTAGCCTTCGTTCAAGGCTTTGTTGGTTTTGCGTCTTCCTTGTGTTTACTTCATTATGGATGAAGAGAAGGTGCAATGCTTTGTGAATAGGCCTACTCAGGCTGTATTTGACGAATTTAAGAAGGCAGACCCACTTCAGGCTGCAAGGATTCTTGAGATCCCAATTATTTCGACATCTAGGAAGGCTGACATCAAAAATGTCATTAGTCGTTTCTTTGTAAAGACCAATGTGTGGTCCGATACGGTGGTCGATGAGGGTGACTCTGGAGAGTCTACTGCATCTCATGACTTGAAATTAATGAAGGCAAAGCTTAGGTTGAAGGAGCTGGAATTGAGAACGAAGCAGGTAGAATTAGAGATACAAATTGTTGATCGCAAGATTAGGGAACTCGATATGGTTTTGGCTCATAAGGGTTCAGTGAATGATACACCTGTTTCTCAAGGGAGAAAGGATTCTCCTGGGTTTCCACACTCATGTCAGATGGGTGCTCCTGTATATCGCGTTGTTGGTCCTTGTTTCTACTGCAAGAAGCCTGGACATAGGTTGTGTGACTGTCTACTTCTAAAACAGAAGAGAGAAAAAGAAGGGTTGAATTCTTCAAAGGCACTTCCTGATGCACTTGTCAAGAGACAAGCTGAGGATCCGATGTGTGTAGTACAAGATAAGTTTGAGCCTTCCATGTCCACAGGCTCTGTGAGCTTGTCTAGTGATGGTGAGCAGAAGCCTGTACCGATTGTACAGGATACAGGGGCTTCTCAATCCTTTATGTGTACTGAGGTATTACCCATTTCTGATCATTCTGTGGTGGACTCTGAAGTCTTTGTGGAAGGGGTGGAAGATGTTGTTCAGGTACCTCTTCATGGCATTCATTTGTCATTGGATACTGCTTCAGAGCCAGATGTTGTAGGTGTTCTGCCTACCTTGTCAGTTGATGGTGTGACACTACAGTTGGGCGGTGACATTGTTGGTGAGAGGGCCTTGCCGTTTCCAGTAAAAGGTCCTACTCCTGTGAGTGATGAGAAGACAGAGAGGTTGGGAGAGGAGATGATAGACGAATTACCTGTGGACCATGTGCGCATCAAGAATGAGCAAGAAAATCTCCTGGCTGGTACATTCTGTTCGAGAATGAATGATGAGATGTGCGAAAGTGATGATGTGCAGGTCAATGATAGTGAAGTTCCTACATTCTCTCAGGAAAGGCTTGCAGATTTGCAGTGTGGTGACTCAGAGTTGGTGCACTTGGCTGAGTCAGTTGTGCCTGAGGATGAGAGTTGTAATGAATCAGTGACGTTCCATCGTAGGAATGGAGTCTTGATGAGGAGAGGGCGTCCCCCGGATGCTCCGTGTGAGAGGCCAGTTGTCAGTTTGGGAATTCCTCCTGTTGCTGATGACATGACATGTGTTGACGATGGTGTCGAGTTGCCAGAACTCAAGTTGCAAAATTCCCAGGTACTCTTGAATCTTGAGGAAAAGTTGACACATCTTCCAGGTAGTGAGAAGGAGCAAGTGTGTGATCTTCTTTATGAGTATGAGCATTTGATTATAGATACTCCTGGTCGTACAAATCTGGCGATGCATGATGTTGATGTTGGGGATATTGTGTCGAGTAGTAGTCAGTGGATTTCTCCATGTGTCCTGGTTCCCAGGAAAGATGGGACTTTCAGGGTTGACACTGATTATCGGAAGCTGAATTCTCAGTCTGATTCATACCCCCTTCCCCGTATTCATGACGGCATTGATCGTGTTAGGAGTGCCAAATATGTGAGTAAGTTCGACCTACTGAAAGGAGCAAAGGAGTTGTCGGCATTCCTTACTCCAGAGGGCTTTGACCACTACAAAGCCATGTTCCAGAGCCTGACTGATGACATTCTGACGGTGTACCTCCAGAAGGGCGAGTTCGCGAGAGCTCAGGTGACCTTCATCGGGCTCGAGAGCGTGAGACCAGTGGAAGTGCAGATGGAGGCTATCCTAGTATTCCCAGCTCCAGAGGGAAGAAAGGGTCTTCGCTGTTTCCTTGAGATGGTGGGCTTCTACAGAAAGTTCTGCAAAGACTTTGACGACGTAGCTGTACCGCTCACCAATCTCCTGCGGAAGGAGGTGCCATACGAATGGACCGCCGATTGTCAAGTAGCATTTGAACGGCTGAAGGCTACCCTTGCTACTGCTCCAGTCTTGTCAGCGCCAGACTTCCATCGTCCATTCATCCTGGTGGTGGACACAAGCTACATCGGTGCCGGTGGTGTGCTGCTTCAGGAAGATGATGCTGGGGTAGAGAGACCTGTGTGCTACATGCTGAAGAGGTTCAACAAGCATCAGGAAAGGTCCTCTACAATCGAGAAGGAGACGCTCGCGCTCATCCTCGCGTTGCAGCACTTCGACGTCTACCTGGACACGACCGCGTTCCCGCTGACGGTGAAAACGGACCACAACCCACTCCTGTTCTTGTCAAAGATGAAAAACAAGAACAATCGTCTCATGAGGTGGGCACTAATCCTGCAAGATCATGACTTGCGCATTGAACATATTCGTGGGAAAGACAACTTTCTTGCAGATACGTTATCTCGCGGTTGAAAGACAGAAAACTTAGGTATCTGCACAGTATTGTTACTGGTCATTGACAATAGATTGAAGTCGCTGAACGGACGCTAAATAGTGATACATGACCAGTACAAACACTTTTGAAAACTCATTCAAATGGACACATTTTGAGTTGACAGAGACTTGAATGATTATAGAACTGGATATCTGAATCATTTCTTTTTCATGTTTTCGTGGAAATAGAATTGTAATGGGGGCTTGTCAATGTTATTGTATCATGTATGTGATAGAGATGTATCATTTTCACATGTACATTTATTGTTGTTTTGATTTCAGGTAATTCCAGGAATTATTCTCTTTGGTCACTATGTACTTGATAATGTGTATTCTATAGACTTATACAAATGGTAAGAAAGAAAATGAGTAGTAATTGTGTTAGAAAAGATTTGAGATACACTTGTATGAAAAGTTTCATTTTTGGAATTGAGACACCACTCAAAAATAGGATGAGTCATTAATAACCTTTTTAAAATGGAAAATGTCATTGAAGTATGCAAGAGCATTTTGTCATTTTGTAATTTTGTTACAATTTTGTAATTATCTTGACACAGAACTTTGTTGGTTAACCGGTTAAAAATGTTGTATTTGTACCACACACATATGAAGGGTTTCCTTTGTTTATAGAACTGCAATTACATGTATGTTATTGGTAAATAGTATTTGTATTTATACTATTTTTGACACACACAAAGACAAATGTCACACATGACCTTGTATACAGCAATTTATGCTTGCAAATGTTTTTAATTCTTGTTACTTGTGAAAGTAGATTATTGAATCTTATGTTTAAAGTGACAAGGATTGCTGTAGTCAAACAAAGTAAAACAAAGCATAATAATTGATGTTTGGAATCTGAAAAGAAAGATATTTCATGAGATGTGATACATGTATTGTACCGTTATATTCATTTTTAGCTTCTTGAATAAGTAATTGTGAGCTAAACTTATGTGAAAAACGAATATTGTTGACTTTAGTGTTATCACGCATGTTTTTATAATGTTAATCTGTGATATGGTCACTTGAACGCGTTAAGAGATATCGCTTTTAGTTTCTTTCACTTGTACTTGTTGAAACAGAAAAGGGTACATGAATTGATAAGATAACGGCCTTATTTTTGTTCTTTGATTGGTGTAATAGAAGTTAGAACCAGAAGGATGGTCGCCAGATATTTGATTTATTACACAGTTTGAACAGATGTACGAGTTGTTTGAAGACAAAAATGTGAAGGAACATAATAGCAAAGACATGCTTTATAATTGTTGTTTTGATTATCTTACGTGCACAAGACAATGATGTTTAGATTCTCCATGTTTTTAGTAATCTATGCATTTACCCGCATGAAAAGTTATCATGCTTATGCATTTTGAAAAGAAAGTTATTTTATAACTTCCTTCTTAAGGGAGGAGGACTGTGACGCGCCTGCGTGCGCCTTGATCAAGACTAAGTGGAGAATAAAGTGTTCGCGTCGTAGACTTTCGTTAACTCACATTGGCCTCCCGTTTTCGTATCTTTGCTTTGACTTTGGTGCGGTTTGGGGATGTGTTTTGGACCGTCGAGGATGCTGTTTGATAGTACGATGGTTAGTGAGTGTCTGGGACGTGACAATTTTGGATATAACATAATTGGTATCATTTGTGCACAGGATATTCCATTTTAGATAAGATGTAATAATTATTAGTATTTGAACACACCATCTTTAATAATATTAACTTAAAGAATGTAAGTGTTAATATTATAATTATAATCTATCACTGTACGTGTTCAATCGTGAACTAAGTACATGTTTGGTATATTCAAAATCGTCCAATAAAGGGATCTATAGTAACTTGTTGACTTGTGCAAAAAGTAATGAATGGTTGTGACCTGATATATCCACTAAGTAATGAGTGAACATTCCACGTTAAATCTATGTTATATAGCCGATAATGACCGAAATGCAAAGTAGTATTCGCTAACACAATTGACTTTGTACACAGCTTTCCAGTGAACAATTACAAATCTGTACACTTCAATTGCAAATATCTTTTTAGCGAAAGGAAAATTTGAAAACCAAAACCTGTTTTATGCTTCTTTACGTGATACAAATCCAACTAGATATGAGAGAACCACTAGACTAGTGTTCTAAGTAAATATGTGCATTCGGAAAAGGTTACGAGGTGCCTTTAATTTGAATTACCTGCGGGTGGATCCACGCGTCGCCGTAGCAACAGATTGTGACGTCACCCGATCTCATCCATAGCTTCAATTCGTCAGTATTACCGAGACGGACTTCTGCTTTGGTTTTACCGCAGACTTGGACCTGGAGAATGCTTGAGCCCTTTCCGTAAAATTTGTAGACAAATGAGAGCCGTGTGGAATGTGATGAGACGCGTACATCCGGGAGGGTGAAGGAGGACACACCACCTTGGTTACCTTGGTTACCACTCCACGTGATGAAGAAGCCACCTTTTGAGATAAGAATTGATTGAATCACTTTTGGGCATAATCAGCATCAACATCGTCGTCACCCATAATTCCCGTTATAATGATGATCATCAACATATTTGGCATCATTGGCATTGTCAACATCGGCATGGGCATCATCGTCAACACCAGCACCATCTCCACTAGCACCAGCATTGCAATCATCATTATCAGGTCCATCACTTTAATCAACATAATCACCTTTATCATCACTACCACCATCATTATCACCACAGTCATTATCATCACCATTATTATCACTACCATCATCATCATCATTCTATAGCTATCTATACAGTTTGACGAATTTGAATGAGAAATAACGAAATGAAATGCACAATGACCAAATTATATATCACATGGTACACAGGCATGAGTGATCGGACGAAATGTAATAAGCTTTGACTAAAATTAATGGTACATTGACGAAATTGATTGCGAATGAACATGATGAACGAACTTGTGTTCTGTATGATGATATCGAACATATCATGTGACTAGCGACAAACTTTCCGGACGAAATTGAAGTTTAATTTGCTTGAATTTGAATGACCATAGTGCGGAAATGACCTATTTTATTATGTTGTAATCAATTCAAAATGGTATATAAACCATCGAATTAGATGATAGGGATGATATAAGTTACCACTTCTCTTCCACGACGTGTCGAACCCATACAGATCATAGTATCGCTCCCCGCTAACCACCCGCCAAGCAGAGCTGTGTGACTGGTTGATGTCACAGTCGTGGAGACCCGACCCTGTTTGGTAGTTCATAGTGCCAAAGTCACACGAAAAGGCACCTGCATTATATCAAAAGATCAAAATAAATCCAGTAGCTTACAGTGCTAAGGTCGCACAAAGAGCCACCAAAATGAATTAAAATGCATCGAAAGACATTTCAGATATTTATTTCATAAGAAATCCACGTTTGGTAGCTCAGAGTGCCAAGGTCTTACGAAAAGCCACATAAATGATTTTTTAATGCATCAAAAGATATTTCAGATATTAATTTCTTGAGAAATCCATGTTTGGTAGCTTAGAGTGCCAAATAGGTCAGACGAAAAGCCACCTTAATTATTTCAATTTGCATTGAAAGATATTTGAGAATCCTAACCCCAACCCTTAACCGTAGCTTCGAGTGCTAAAGTCCCACGAAAATCCACTTAGACGGGTATAAAAGTGCACCAAATACATGTTAGTTAATATGTTAGTTTTAAGGAAGGGAATGCTCTAATGTAGAATGTTAAATAATCCAGACGAGGAACTAAATGGTTATTCAGGTTGTAATATCGATATCAACTGATATAATTTGCAATTTAACTATTTAAGTCATTTATTTCAGTTCAGTTCAGTTTCAGTTTAGTTTATTTAATTTCCAAACAAAATTTAAATACATAGCATTGTACACAAAATACAAGGTTTACATGTGTGAAATAAATTGAAATAGCTGTACAATGAAAACTACAATCATATAATTATGGTAAATAATATATTTGGAAATGGAGGGATCCACTAAAAAGCAATGCTTGTAGATTGTGGACCCCTCGGGTAATAATAAAGCAATTAAATCATAATTCATAATAAAATCAAATTATACTTTAAAACGTATTTTGTTTGTAATTAACAATAAATTGTACATTTGAGTTGAAAATTGCTTCCAGTAAAGATTACTAAAAACAAATAAAGATGTGGGCCGACAGAGACTTCGACGAGCAGAACAAAAAAATACGACACAACACAACACAACGTGCATAGCACAAGATAGCACAGGATGCCAAATACATAAGATTAAGAGTGAATGAAAAGATGTGAAAGTAACATGTATAGAGGCACTGGCGTAAATCTGTCCGGAAAACACAATGCATTGGGGGGTCGAGCAATTGTTCACAAACGGTTTGTGAACAATTGCTCGACCCCCCAATGCATTGTGCTTTCCGAACAGATTTACGCCAGTGTATAGAGGTAACATGAAGAGAAAGGATGGTTGGATATGGATTATTTTAAATAACTGTAAAATAAAGCACATTTACTTTATCTAATGTTTAAAGTTTTTATTGTATTTAACAATTACATTAATTGTGTTTGGTAGTAACAAGATGAATGGATTTCATGACAGGACGATAAACTTATCACGCTAATTATTTGATCTACTTCCATTTTATTTTGGAATCTAAGAAATCAGCTGAGTCAGTTTGACGAACGGGGTCAGACTTAAAAAACAAAAAAAACTGGATAGCATCTCCTGTTGCTGTACATCGTCTTTTTCTTCTTTAACCCTCTGCTTCAATAATATATTTGTATTTTCTACATCTGACATGAATGTAAATTTGTAAGTTTAAATGAGTTGATCGTTTTGTAGTTTACTTACGTGCGTTTATCCGAAACACCATCAAGAAACAAACAACGGTGGCCAAACTGTATGTCGATAGTAAATCCATTATCAGGCTGACTATCGCAAGTTTTCAGACTAATTCTCATAAGGAGTATACTTTTGCTTAACTGAGTTCGTGTCTTGATGTGAGATTAATAATGTGCAACTGTTTATATAACACCAACCACTTTCAGGTTGTGATTCTCGCAAATTGAAAATGAAAGTCGAGTAAAATGTTATCACGCCAATTCGTTTACGCGTAACAAGAGAACGCGCGCGTTTTTGATTGATTGGTATATTGGTCGGTAAGTTGGTAGGTCGGTTGGTTGGTTGTTTGTTGTGTTTGTTAGTTTATTGTTAGGGTTGCTGAGTGTTTGTTTGGTTGGTTGTTGAGTTGGTTGGTTGGTCGGTAGGTCGGTTGGCCGATCGGTTGGTTGGTCGGTTGGTTGGTTGATTGGTTGGTCGGTTGGTCGGTTGGTTGGTTGGTTGGTTGGCTGGTTGGTTGGTTGGTTGGTTGATTGGTTGGTTGGTTGGTTGGTTGGTTGGTTGGTTGGTTGGTTGGTTGGTTGGTTGGTTGGGTGGTTGGGTGGTTGGTTGGTTGGTCGGTCGGTCGGTTGGCCGATCGGTTGGTTGGTCGGTTGGTCGGTTGGTCGGTTGGTTGGTTTACCTCGGTTAAAACATATGCAGTATGGGAAGAGTGTGTGTTTGCGGGGGTGTGGGATTGCGGGGGTGGGTTGTTGGTAAAGATGGATTAGATGTTGCATGTAATAAGTTAATTAGACAATTGATGTGTACGATACATCTTACCATTTTACCTTGGGAGACCTTTTTCAAGCTCTCCGAGCTTTTCGAGCATTCAGTATTTCCATATCGTATGTTTACATTTACTACAACTTTCAAATTACATGACTTGTATTCGTCTTTCCATTTTGATGTTATTTTTTGATTGTATGATCGTATTATGTATAAGAACTTGTATGTTGATACTTTGCATTACATGCTTTATAGATTTTTTTGGGGAAAATGATTAAAATGAAATTAAATTAGCAATGAGTACAGGGTTTTATTTCTTAATAATGTTATGAATATATATTTAAGATATTTCAACTTGGTTGCGGCGTTGGCAACTGTTGGTAATGCATATGATTAGCATAATTAGTTTCATTCCCTAATTTGCATATTCACATAAATCGAGTACACCGTGTATGTATTATGGATTTTGGACAATTGGAACTACTAAGTTGTGTGCAAAAATGGCATAAAATAGTGAGTCTAGTCATTGCTTATTTTAAAGGGCAGAACAAAGAAAAGTTATTGAACTAGAGGTGTATTCTGAAAACGATTTAAAGTTAAAATTGATTGTGTTACGTCATTGCTACGTCACTAAAATATTCAACTGTACTTAAGAAAATCGCGATTTGCTAAAATATATTTTAGTGACGTAGATATGAAGTAGATACAATACATTTTAACTTAGAATCGTTTTCAGAATACACCTCCTAGTATAGCCTTGGTGGCGAAGGAAAATTATATCCACATGGGTTTTGAGGAGGATTAAAGGCCCTTATAAAGAGGGCAGCATGAGCTTACAATATCAACGCATCTATGTCTTATATTTTTGTATGCCTCAGCCGAGGAACTTTATTTCATAAAATCATCAGGGTACACGAAGCGAAACAAATTTTACACAAACTAAACATTTTACACAATTTGTACATATGCATCATATATTATACTGTACATGTATTTTAAATCGTCTTATTTCTGTGTCAAAGTTTTAGTTGTTTTTGCTTACTAAAACTGTCATAATACAATTAAAACTAATTTATAAATTCTTGTATATATTCATTATAAAAAGTCTTGTATCAGAAAAAATGTGAATATGAAAGGAAAATAAAAACGCTTGTAATGTATTAATGGCTAAAGCTAGTGCGTTATCATTAATAAACATAGTTATCATACCATGCTTGAAAGGAATAAGCACAGTAAATTAAAAAATCGTTTTAATTATTTATTTAATTCAAAAGGAATATCTAACTCTTTGTTTGAAACAGTTATTTTTTTTCCAAGAATTGAAATTCAATAGAAAATTGTAAGAGCGACTTGAAATCTACGTAATTTAAAAAACATGTAGGTGAATATGCGTAAAAAAGTAAATCCCGCTAATTTCATTAAAACAACTTTTTATGTTTATTTCAGCAATGTTCTGTACCGAAGTAGGCCATATAAACATGGTTTTGTTTTTAAGGACATGCACATTAGGTAATAATCATAATCAAACAAATTTCGCCCATCCCAATGATAGGTTTGAACATGACAGAGAAGCTACGACGTACGTCAGTTATAATCATACGGCATGACATCAAAACAAACAAAGGGCTTGCAACGATCTGTCACGTTCACGTTCACGTTTTGCATACTTACGTAGAAAGTAGCCCCTCTTATCTACCATGGTTGACACGTGAATAACATTATGTCAAGTAAAAGACATGATTAATTACGAACTTTACACAACCGGTTTAATTGTACGCTACATTCGTCCAAAAATAAAAGTGTAAGTACACGAAACTAAGTCATGACGTCACAAAAGGTGCACATTTCATACACACAAAATGTCAAAGGGCTTGAATTTCTCACGAAATACCAACGCAATGCGTATATTAAAGGTATAGTAGCTCTTATTGTTAGCTTGATTGGTTGTAGATCGTTTTGAGTGGAAATTTCATGTTTTGATTTGTATTGGTATCTGACTCGGGATCAATCATGACTTGTGTATACATCACCATACTAGCTTTAAACTGCTCTCAATGGCCATTCGAATTTTTTGGGTAGAAATCACCAAGTACTTCGTACATTAGACGGCGTGTTATCTACGGAAGTACGCACGACCTGGTTACGTGGACGTGACTCGCTTACGTAATAGATCGTTTCAAGCCAAACAAAGCTCGCAATTCTTCCTAATGACGTATAATTTGTGTCACAATTATATGGAAATAAAAATTAGCACATGAAATAGGGTTTACCCGTGATTCGAACCCGAGAACTACGGATTACTAGTGTTCTACCAGCTAAGCTATATAGAAAGCCTTCAGTGCTGGTGTTCGTCCTTGCAACCCCTTAGTTGAAATACTCGTGCTGATCAGAAAATAGATTCAACACCTGACATAAACCCGATTGATAATAAATAGTGTTTGACAAAATAATAGGGAGTGAATACAAAACGCCAGGATCTGATTCATTCAGATACAGATGCAGGATATTTTATTTTATTTTATTGTTTAATTAACAAATTAACATTAATAACCACAATTAGGCTGACGACATGATAACAATCTTACGACAATACAAGATTGTTTATTCACAATTATTGAATAAAAATTCACGTTCGCTAGTTGTTATTAATAATTTGTTTACCAACACATACTTAGACAATAAGCGTGCTTACCACCGCCTGTAAGGTTTAATCAAAAGGGAGACCGACATTCATTTCATTTTTAAAAATAAAATGAATAAAAATCAAATGAATCTAATCCAATAGAATAATCAATTAATGGCTGGCCCTAATTAGAAATAGACTGGTTGCCTCCATCCTAAACTAAAACGAGTTTCCTCGTCCCGGCCATTAACTTGCGGCAAAGCCACCTCTGAGACTAATCAAGTACTTTCTGTGAAGGATAAAATCAAAATGTATATGTTCAACTTCCTAACCACGCACTTACCAGTCCATGCATGAATACGCTCTTGTGAGTCAAAATAATATAGTAACTTGAATTAAACACACTTTTATAAATAATAAGCCGACAAAACAAAAGCATTTCAAAGTAATAAATATATAACTATGCAAATAAACTCACAATATACAATTAATAAGTTAGTGAACTAATACAATTAATTAAACATGGAAGTATATTTAAAGGGGTAGTTCGGTTTGGTATAGAGGGCGCTTCAATAAATATTGTTTGTAAGGTAATGAAAAACTGAGTGTCAAATTTGAAAGAGCATAACATTTTAATGACAGAATAAACTGTATTTGACCAAAATCGGTTCAGAAACAGCTAAAATATCAATAAGTATATACGATCTGTATAAATCTGGGGAACCAGGTTTATTCGATAAGTGCTTACATTCAAAATAGTTGTTCATGATCTCTCTATTTTAATCATTATTTCAACAAAACACATTTTAAAAAATGGTTTATACCCATGCGTATTTAGAGAGTGCTCTTTTGAGTTATAACATCTCTTTTTGAAATATAACAGGCCCTTTCCTTAGTCGTTTGTGATGTATTTATACCTTTCGAGCATGGTGACGTTATAACTATTATTTTGTTATGTTATGGTGCAGGTTTTTGTTACTAAAATTCAGTTTGACCAAAACTACACTATCCCTTTAAAATGAAATATATACAGCTAAAAAGAACATACCCTTAGGGAGAGCCAAAAGACTAACTAACACAAAGTCCCTACAAAATTAATCGTTGATAACTATGCCAATTAAAAGAAAAGCATTACTTTTGTACAGTAGAATGATAAGAAAACCTATATTACTTATCAAAAATCGTAAACAAAACATAACAGAACTGTAAACAATATATATACAAGATTAACTTTACTTATTATACAATAACTCACTTTTGTGTATGACTAACAGTACACAATCTAAGCGTTGGACAGATTAATACATTACAAAGCTTCGGTCACGCTACAAAATATCTCGGTCTGAATGAATATAAAAACAATATAGCCTGGCTTATAAGATAACAGCAAATGTCCAATAGTTAGACGAAACCAAAATCCATTTACATGTACTAGTGGGCTATCATGTTGCTAAGCCAAGCTACATTTACAACTATCACGTTCAATGTCCAAAAGAAAAATGTCAATTTCTCAATTTCACCTTTGTCATTATATCCGCAAATTTTCTTCTCCATCTTCGGATTAATTAATTTATTTTTGTTATTAATCATCTTTTTAGGGGGGGGGGGGGGGGGAGGGGGGCGCAGAATAATATGTTTGCCCCGAATGTTTTTATTGGGAGGTGGTGGCACTACCCCTCCTGCCCTTATGATCGGCGCCTCTGACGTGAATATGGATAAAAGGTGCTAAGTGTCATGTGGATTCTAGATTCTGGAATGACAAGACTTCTACATACCCTCGTAATAAGCATATTGATAGTCATCATCGACTTGTGGTGTGGCTTGCGACGTCTGTTGATTCGGATTCAAATAACCATGGTAGTCGTACTCGGGCAGCGGTAGTGGCACATCCAGCTTCAAATGAAACGCGTTTGGATCACTCACTTCCGCTGTCTTAGCGACGTCGTGATATGTGTGATGTATCACCTCTGGCTCGGTTTCCTCCTCTGTCGGGTTCACCGTATCCGCAGCGACGGTCATGTAAGTATGAACATCGTGTTCAGCCTTGTCAGTGCTTCCTGGTTGTGGAAGCGTGTATGCATCGTTGTCCATCTCCAACTCAGTGTCACCCTTGACATGTGATTTGGAGTTTCTTCTAAATCAAGAAAATGGTTAACAGAATTAAAGAATGCAATGTTATTTGGTTTGAGAATCAATAAAATAAAATAATACAAATAATGACAATACAATAAATGAAGGCCTAATAAACCCCTCAAAAAAGTTCGGAAACTCAAGTTTGATCGATTATATCTATTTTCTTATGAAATCATGTTGGTTATATTTGGTATCACTTGAAAGAGTGTG
Organism: Echinarachnius parma; assembly: GCA_037951105.1. Taxonomy (NCBI): domain Eukaryota; kingdom Metazoa; phylum Echinodermata; class Echinoidea; order Clypeasteroida; family Echinarachniidae; genus Echinarachnius; species Echinarachnius parma. The sequence continues at coordinate 44,475 of JBAMJV010001474.1, forward strand.
TATACCTCTTTAAAATGATACCAAATTCGTAAGCATCATGAGTACGGGGTATGCGCAGTATGTTTGAGAATGAGTAAAGGTCAGAAGTGAAATGTGACAAAATGCGCCAACAAACTTCAGTCGGAAGGTCTGACACTCATATCAAGTTCGAATTCTTTCGACGATGAATATCTTGACAATGAAGAAATACTGTTGAATACGGTATCAGAAAAAAGCCTGTTTAATTATCTTTCCAATGACACCTCACCATAGGCGCCGGAAGTGGGGTGGCAGGGGGGGCGACCGCCCCCCCCCCCCCAATCCAAAAAGTGGGGGGGCAAAACGCAATTTTGCCCCCCCAAAAAGCCCCCCCCCCCCCTCCCCCCCCCCCCCCCCCAAAAAAAAAGGGTGGGAAAGACAAAATCAAATGTATGAGCTGACGTTCAAGAACTAGTTTATACATCCGAGTTAAACAAAAAAAGAATAAAATGTCTATGCTCTCATCAGATGTTTACAACAAACTGAGATAAACTGTTCGTGCGCGAAGCGCGCAGCGAAAATTGAAAATGGATGTATATACTAGTTTTTTAACGTCAGCTCATACATTTGATTTTGTCTTTCCCACTCTTTTTTTTTTTTTTTGGGGGGGAGGGTTTTTTTCATTTTTTTTTTTTTTGGGGGGGGCAAAATTTCGCTTTGCCCTCCCCCCCCCCCCCCCACACTTTTTGGATTGGGGGGGGGGGCGGCCGCCCCCCTGCCACCCCACTTCCGGCGCCTATGGCAGTAACAATTATCAAAGGGGTGACAATATTTATGGCACACGTACAGCAGAGAGGTGGGAAGACCTCGCTGCGTACAGTGTAGTCACTCAACCGTCTGCACCTGTACTCGAGAGTAAATAATGTGAGTGTAACTTAATCGTTTGCAAACAAAGAGTTAGTTCAACCAGTAGGTTCATGGTTCAACCTCTTTCGAATTTTTTTTCTTTCAGACATCGTGCTGCCACGAGTAACTTGAGTCTCAAGGGCATGAGGGCCTTCTTGTGTACTGGTATTTCATTAAAAATATATATAAATTGTAGTTATTAAAATTTTAATTATATATGAATGTACATTATAAGGTACTATGGAAACAGTGATATTCGAAGAGAAAAGGGACCTCATATTTGAGCGGAATCATCACATTTGGGAGAAAATCAGCTAATTTCGGCCACATTTAGCTCGCTTTCAAAGACAAGAAGGATGTATGTGGCAAACAGCCTCCGCCGGAAAAGAAAAAAATGTACGCCATGCACGTAGGGTACAGGAAGCTAGCAATCAACCTTACTCGAAAGTAAATAACGCGGCTTGTTAATTCGACCTCGATCGAGTGTTTGAATGTCATAGTACTGCACGCAACATTTACAGGCTTAAAATAAATTACACATGATAGCAAGCATAAATATCAGATCTGAAAACGATTTGAACTATAGTAGCTTATATTTTTATTTTATATTGTGACAAAATAGAATGACCAAATTTTAAAGTTGAATGGTCATTGACCAAATTAAATGATAAATGACTAAATCAAATGTAGCAATTGCACGTTACAGACTTCTCGAGACGAAATTGAATTAAGCAATTAATGAAATTGAATGTCGATTGTTTGAAAATGGATGGGAAGACCTATATTATAGGTTTTCTTGTCCATTTTAAGTAACACTTTCATTCAATTTTATAAATTTATCACACATTATCGTCCGGTACAATTAAAAGGACGTCATATTTGAGCGGAATCATCACATTTGGGAGAAAATCACATTAAGCTCACTTTCAAGAAGAATATATATGTGGCAAACAGCCTCCGCCGAAAAAGGAAAAAACATGTACGCCATGCACGTAAGGTACAGGAAGCGGTTTATATTCACTTGGTCTAATACCGCTTGGTCTAATCATCAGTTCGTCTAACTCCACTTCGTCTAAACCCATTTGGTCTAATCATCACTTGGTCTAATGCCCATTTAGGCAATTGCCGTTTCGTCTAATCACCAATGGGCCAATTGTCACTTCGTCTACTTTTTTTTCTTCCTCGTTTCGTCTATTATCACTTCGTATAATACCAATTCGTCTAATTCTCAGTTAGGCTACTCTTCACTTGGTCTATATGCAATTCGTCTAATTACCGTTTGGTCTATAACCATTTGGTCTAATATCCATTTAGTCTATTACCATTTGGTCTATTACCATTTCGTCTAATACCAATAGGTCTATTTTCCACTTGGTCTAAAAGCAGGTCGTCTAATGCCATTTCGTCTAAACACTATTTCGGCTAATGACCATTTAGTCTAATTCTCATTTGGTCTAACGATCGCCTACACTGACCACTGTGATGGCCATCGCCTGCATACCGTATGGAAGATTCCATAGGGCTGTAATTATAGCTCTATGGATATTTAGCCACAGCGGTTTCACTAGACGAAACCTGTGTATAAGAGAAAACTAATTGGCCGCTACAATCAGGTGACCTCCATAGACAATTCCCAAAATATCGTTTGTACGCTCACCACCCAAGGAACAAGTGAACTTTATAGACGAATTTCATCAAACAGTGTATATTGACCACCTAAAAGAAAACAAGATAGTGGGCGTCATAATCAAGTACCTTTAAAAAAAAACAGGTTCCATAACATCGTATATCGTCAAACAGGGGCGTAGACAACGGGGGACGAGGGGGATGCATCCCCCCACCTCTTTGATGTCTGTAATCTGTGTTACCCTGTCCTTTATCGTCATTAACCTCACACCTACATGCATAGGCGCCGGAAGTGGGGTGGCAGGAGAGCGGCCGCCCCCCCCCCCCCCCCCCCAATCCAAAAAGTGGGGGGCAAAACGCAATTTTGCCCCCCCCCCCCAAAAAAAAAAAAAAAGAGTGGGAAAGACAAAATCAAATGTATGAGCTGACGTTCAAAAACTAGTTTATACATCCATTTTCAATTTTCGCTGCGCGCTTCGATTTTAGATCCTTTGACATGTTTTCCCCACTGACATTTTTACATGGAGCCGAGGCGATACACAATAAACGACAGGTTGCATGATTTAAAATACTTTATTTATAGTGTTATAGCAACAACATTCCATTTTTAGTTTTCTTTACACATAAAATCATACATTTTATATTTTTACCACACATTTATTGGTATTACTTTGGTTACGAAATTACCGTTCCCAAATAAGGCTTCTCAATATGTTCATTCTACCCAGCCCTAATCCATTCCCGTCAGCAGTGGCGTACCCAGGATTTTTTCAAGGGGGCGGTTATTTCGTCAGACAAATTTCTGCAAGCGGGGGAGGGGGGGGGGGGTGGTCGTAGACAAATTTCGAAGCCGAGACCAAGGCATTTTTTGAGAATCCTGTAAGCGGGGGGGGGGGGGGGGGGGATGTCCGTTGAAAAACCGTCCGTTTTCGAAACCGAGACCGGGAATGTTGAACATTTTCGAGGCCGAGACCAGGATTCTTCGCAATTTTCGAGGCTGAGACCATCAGTAATGATGGTCGAGACCGCTTAAATGTGGTCTTGAGACTAGCTATACAAGTTGTAAAGGGGGGGGGGGTGGGTTCAAACCTCGGCCAAAACCGTCATTTTTGGGTCAAAGGGGGGGGTTGAACCCCAGGATTCTTCGCAATTTTCGAGGCCGAGACCATCGGTAATGATGGTCGAGACCGTTTAAATGTGGTCTCGAGACTAGCTATACAAGTTGTAAAGGGGGGGGGGGGGGGTTGAACCCCCAACCCCCCCCCCCCCCCCCCGGGTACGCCTATGCCCGTCAGTAAGGTATTACTATCTCGTTCACTATCATTAAAGGGACTTAGTAACATTGTCTAAATCCTCAAACTTACTTGGAACTCTTAGTGGTTCTATCAAACCTTATCATATGTATTAATAAAGGCACGGGACAGGTTTTGGTTTTCCAGATTTCCATTTCGTTCAAAAGATATTTACGATTGAAGTGTTTAGACGTTAAATTGTCTACGGGATAATTTAAGTCGTGTATAAATAAGTGCAATGAGTTAGTGAATACCACATAAAATGATAATAACAGAAGTTGATAACATAATATTAAGGCATCGTGTTTAAATTCGATTTCCCAATGCAAATTTAATATTTTAAGGTAAAATTGAAAATCATTATAATTAATAATACGAAAATATTACCATAATCAGATAACATGTATATTTTGTCCTATATATCATTATAATCGTATTTGTTGTGCTTTCCCGCAAGACAAGCCACAAAAAACAATGCAAATGAAATTAACATTTTTAAAAGCAATTATATTTATGATTTATCAGTATACATGTAAAAAAAAAAAAATTCAATTTCCCCGGAAGGTAGACAAATTATTCAAGAGTACATACAACAACAGCAACAACATCAACAAAAGCAAACGCCAACACTGAATTAGACACATGATACATAATAAAATAATATAATGTTGGTATATTGGTAAATGACATGTTGGTACTATAGCATTTTAATAATAGAGACCTCATACTTTAATATATTTTAATCTTTTTAATCTTCCTTATTATAGTGGCCATAATAAACATTTTTGATCTTACTATGTTATTCGTATTATTGTGAGCTTTTCATCATGATGGTCATAGGCGTAGGAGGCAAAAAGCACCTTAGATTCGGGCAAAACGTGTCATATTCGGGCAAACCCATGTCACATTCGGGCAAATACGTCCATGATGACGGCTACACTGTAAAAAATAAATGCCGTTTTTTTACGGGAATGTCCTGGCAGTCGTAACGCCAGGAACCCCCGTTATTTTACGAGAGTTCTTGTTATTTTATAGCCTCACGTAAAATTACAGGTTCCCGTTAATGATCATACTGTAATTTCACAGTAGCTTTCTGTATTTTTCATGTCATATAATCTTGTAAAATTCAAGTTTTCTCTGTTTTGTAACAGCGACTTTCCTGTTAAAATATGATGTTCCTGTTTCTGTATTCTGTTTTTCACATACTCTTTCTGTATTTTTCACGGCATACACTGTAAAAAAGAATAGCGTTTTGGGCGGGAAATTCGTGGGAGTTATTTGTTACAGTGTAGTCCATTCCTCCTAGTCCTAATAACCTACCTAATAACCTACGACATTGTGCCCTAAGCCTATACCTATCGTACCTATCGTTCCTATCCATCTTCCTTTGTTCACGATTAGCTTATAAACATGGTATACCACGATGTATGTGTTTTAATGGTTAGTACTTTAACACAGATCTTAAAACATTATTGCCTTCATGAATTGTCACCCATAAGGGGTTAACAAGAGTTCACTGATAATTAATTACACTAATCTAAATCAAAAATTAATTTCGATAATCATTTTACAAAATAACGGGATTATGAACAGATTTTTCTGTTCATTTTGCAAAAGCACAAACTAGCTCATGAATATTAATGAACCTGTTACAAATTACTGGAAATGTTGTGATTTAACGGTATATTCGTATTTATGCCTAAAATAATGTAGGTTTTTTAACAGATTTACCTGTTTTGTTTGTTCACAGACCTGGGTAGTAAAAGAAACTGCCTGTGTTGTTAGCGTAGGTCTACAGTATTTGTTCTGTTTGTATAAGATAAATTGTCACCAGTAAATAAAAACAGAACCTTGCGAACAAATTTTGTACAAAAAACAGGGAAAGTTGCAGGTAGTACGAAAAACCGTTTGTTAACAGTTATGAAATTCATAACTGTTAATAAACGGTTTCGTACTACCTGCAACGAGTAAAAGATAATTTCCATAAACTAACAACATTTCAGGATAAATTCTGTAAAATTGATCAAACGGTGCAAAATTGTAATTTTAAGGGAAAAAAAACCCTGTAATTTTACAATTATTGTATTTGTTATTAGAAAGTATTGTCTTTTTACAGGCGAATTGCGTTTTTTCACAAGCCTGTCTTGAAAATTTATAGGCCGACTTGTAATCATACATGGAATCTCTAAATTACTGGAAATTGTGTGGTTTAACGGTATATTTGTATTTAGTGTTTACACACAACTGTAGGTTTTTAACAGGTTGCCTGTTTTTTCACAGACCGGGGTAGTAAAAAACAGCCTATGTTGTTAGCATACATTTTTTGTTTGATTATACAAGCAAGTGTCGTTTTTTAACAGGAAAATGTTCGTAAAAAAATCAGAGCCATGTGAACAGTTTGTAAAAAAACAGGGACAGTCGTAGGTAGTACAGGAAACCCGTTTATTAACAGTTATGAATATAGGTAGTTGTAAATAAATGATAATTTCCCATAAACTAACAAGATTTCTGTTATTTTACAGGAAAAGTTCTGTAAGTTTGATAAAACGGTGAAAAGTTGTAATTTTACGGGCAAAAAACCCTGTAATTTTACAGTTATTTTTTACAGTGTATGATTCTTTCATTCTGTTCAGTGTTCAGTGTTTGCAGAGGCGTTTCAGCCCTTCCTGTCGTTGGTTGCATCCATGATAACCTTGAGTAGAGGCCTGAGATAGAAAGACAACATAATATTTGTTTTAGAGAAAGTATAAGTCAGAATATCAACATTATCATCATTATCATCAAAGCTCTTGTTGGTAAAATGTATTTGCTTTATCGTTAGACCATGGTCATAGGCGTAGGAGGCGGGGATCGAGCTGTGGGCTGCAGCTGCTGCTGCTGCAGCCCCCTTGCTAATTGGGTTTTGAAAACGGCCATATTTGGGTAAAAAGCACCCAACTTTCGGGCAAAAGCATGTCATGTTCGAGAAGTTAATACCGTATTCGAGCAAACTAATCATATTCGGGCATATCATATGCGTGCTGTAATCCGGCAAAATCATGTCATATTCTTGAATAACTGATAAACAGTAATATTTTGATAAGCTTGTCAGGTGAAAATGGGGAAGATTATCACATCCTTAGCCCCTGGAAAATGTTTGCCCTATACGCCCATGATATTTTAAATATGGCTGGCTGGTTGGTTGGATGATCGGTAAGTCGGCTGATTGAGTGATTGAGTGATTGAGTGATTGAGTGATTGAGTGATTGAGTGATTGAGTGATTGAGTGATTGAGTGATTGAGTGATTGAGTGAGTGAGTGAGTGAGTGAGTAAGTGAGTGAGTGAGTGACTCAAACAATAGCGTAAGTGACCAGACATAAATCACTTTTTGACTTTTTTTAGAAATTTGAAGAATTGTAGAACCCGAAGAATTTGCAATACTTACAAATAATCGTCAGCGATGACGAAATAGCCGATTGGCGGTTTTATTCCATTGAATTCAGTGCTCATGCATATCGTATATGCACCCATGTCTAATTTTGAATGAAAACAAATTCAGAAACGGACATATTAAACGAAAGTAATAAGTATATCAATCTAAACGGACAAAGAAACCTAAACTGTGCTTGTTTGCATTATCTAATAATATTATTTTTTGTGTCATTATTGATAATTTGTAATATCATTATCATAATACTGGCATTGACATCTTCATCATTGCATCGTTATCATCATTATCATTATTAACATAATTGACATTACAATAATCTTCTTCTTCTTCTTCTTCTTCTTCTTCTTCTTCTTCTTCTTCTTCTTCTTCTTCTTCTTCTTCTTCTTCTTCTTCTTCATCATCTTCATCATCTTCATCATCATCATCATCATCTTCCTCTTCTTTATCACCAAAATCAAGGAATTTTACCTTGGAAGATGATCCACTCCTCGACATCGAGTCCTGGTAAGAGACATTCGTCCACGATTTGGTCGATGCCATCGCACGTCGGCCCCCAAACGCTGCTCGAGAATGTTTCTTCGTCATCGTTCGTCTTCTAAAATGTGACAAATTAAAAAAAAAAACGGTGCATAAAACAGTCTGTATACACTCCGTGTAAATTAGAAAAATCAAATGTTTGATCGACAACATTATTATTACGTTATTATAATTAATGCATTAAAATGATTTACAAAAAAAGAAAAATAGCTCTTACGTTTTTATCCGACTGGGAAATATGAAATGTGACAATGTGAAATCAATCTCAGGCTGGAATTATTATTGAGCCTGCAGTAACCTTAAATTGTATCATCAACAAACATTATGTGCATCAGGATCGATATCGATTTAAATTACACAATGCTTCAGATGCGAAATATAATTGGCAGGATCAGCGTTTTAAATGTTTCGTTTGTTATTTTAGTCTGGGTTAGAACCCGGGCGCATGAGTGTGTCTAGCCTTGTGACAAGTTAGGCCTCTCGTCTATTTAAAGCCGAACGCACACATAGCCGACTCGACCCGACTATCCGACTGGTTATCAGACGGATCGCCTCAGTCAGTTTGCGCTGTTTCACGACTCCACTTTTGCCAGACGGGAGCAAATAGGTTATTTGTCGGGTTCAAGTCGATTCAACATGTTGAATCGGCTCCGACTGATCGGGCCCGACTCAAGCCTGACTGGAAACCACAGTCGGATCGGGTCGGATCCAGTCGAGTTGGTTCTGTGTGCGTTCGGCTTTGGCTGAGTGCACGACATACAGTAAGCAAATAACCATCGACTGGGAGGGTGATGGCAAAACTATACGTGCCGAGGTGATCTGCGAAGGTACTGTCATGCCGAGGCGTAGACGAGGCATGATAGTTACCTTCGCAGATCACCGAGGCAACGTATAGTTTTGCATCCATCACCCGAGTAAGGAGATTTGGTTATTTGCTTTATATCCCTCATATCATTTTGATCACCAACGACCTATAAAAGTTCGGGATATTATGTTTTTTATTTCAATTTTGTCAATCCTGCACATGAACAAGATTTAATATGATTAAAAGGCTAAGACGCTTAAATACCATTGTCTATTAAGCGTAGCCGCGCGTAAACTTTGCGCACCAGCGCGCTACCTTTCTGCGCACAAACGCGCGCACGCGTACTTGCGCGCCCACAAGCGTTCGCATTGGCTGCCGCTGCGTTCTGGGTTGTCATGGGAACAAAACAACTCGGTTGTAAACGTTCGCTGATTCCTAATTTAGAGGTTGTTAACAACGTGCCCTATGAGATCACATGCGTAGCAGCATAAAGAACTGTACAAAACAACTGTACAAAAGTACTATATGAGGTTGGGATTTGATGGGAGAAATTATACTTGAACACGTGACGGCGTTTCGACCAATCACATGGCTAGAAGATTCTCATGAGGGATATAATAACATTTGGCGAACACTAACCTCTTCCTGTTTACTATTAGTATTAAGCCCGGCGCAGACAGAGCCGACTCGATCCGATTCGACTAGGTTTCAGTCAGATCTGCTCTGTGTGCATCGCCTCAAGACGCCAGTCGGAAGCCAGTCGGAAGCCAAGTCGGAAGCCCCGATTTGACATGTTGAATCACCCGCGACTGAATCGGATCGACTGTACACGTCAGTCGGGTCGGTCGGATCGGATCGAGTCGGCTCTGTCTGCGCCGGGTTTTTATTATTTTTCCATTCGTTTCTGACATTTAGACGCGAAGCCAGTTAAAAAGTATAGGCTGAGATAGACACGTTTGAATTGAGAATTAAAATTTGTATCTACATTATCAATGAATAATAATGATTGTTATATGTAAAATCTTGAATTCTGGTGCTAAAGTATACTAATATCATTGTAAAGCGCTTAGAGATTAATATCAACCATGTAGGCCTAAACGCTATATAAATCGTGTATATTATATAATTATTGTTGTTATACCTTGAGACGTTTGGGCACCAATTTGGCCTGTTCATGTAACACGTGACTGAATGAGCCATGGACTCCATCGTTGATGTAGTACATGAACGCATCCTTGCCACACTGTCTGGGAGCTATGAAAGCCAAATGAAAGTAATTTTCAATTAATGTTAAAATCTTGCACATTAATATCGTATACAACAATAGGCTAAGTACTCAAAATATTGTCATTGTCTTTTTCCTCTCTTCTATGTCAAGTCATTGTGAACGTTTGTGTGTATATATATATGTATGCCCTCCATAGTCAGTGATATGGCCTGACCTGGGCTAAATCTATTGTAAATTTTGTATATACATTATATTGAAGAATTTTCCATTTACATGTACCGTAGTTGCTGGAGAACCTGGCCGGGGGGAGAACCTGGCCCAAAAAAGACAGGGCTGACTTTGAAATTAGATTTGCCGAGAATGCACTGAACATGCGACTCGAAACTTATATCAAACGATTTATCTGCATATTGCTCATAAAATACATGTATCTTGCTGTTCTGTAGTCCTCCTGGTTATCCAGAAAATCGCTTGAAAGTCAGTCTTTAAACTCCAAAATGTGTTATTTTTTATTTTGTTCACGATAATTTGAGATTTCAATTTTTATCATCTTGATTCTCGCTTTTGTAAATCGACGCTCAGTAGTTCATTTCGGTAGAAACTTACACCACTTGGATCGCAATATCGCGGTGCCTTCGCTGATAAAAAATTATCGCTCAACGGCAAAGCGGGTTTCCGCAAGGCGCGATTTTACATACGAAGGTTCAATTTATCGCAGTGCAGGAGAACCCGGCCACCACGCACGATGCGTGTACAAAGTCAATGGCGCACTGTGTTGTGTGTGACTGGCCAGGTTCTCCAGCAACTACGGTATCCCTTGTTGACCAAGACTCTCAATAAAGTGATTTTCAAACAATTTTTTTTTTCTAGCTGTAATCAACATGTTCGTTAACAAATGGTAATTGAGTAATTAAAATTTGATTTCTCAATATTAGTCGAGCCAATACTCCCCGCCCTCACCCCTAGATAATGCTCGTGTACGCGCTTTAAAAATAACAGGAAATTACAAGAACAGAAATGTATTTATGTGGATTTGTGTCGTGTGTGTGATATGTATGTTTGCCTGATTTGTGTATGTGTATGTATGTAGGTGTGTGTGTGTGTGTGTGTGGGTGTGTGTGTGTGTGTGTGTATGCGTGTGTGCGCGCGTGTATTGTGTGTAAGTGTGAGTGTTCGTCCGTTTACATACCACAATTTATACTGGCCTACATAATATAAAATAACATTATAGAAATTGAATATTACTTGGGTTGTCGGAAGAAGTAATAATTTCGTCACGTGACACTACGCGCTTCGATGTAACGTTGGCGACGACGGAGAAAGCGGAAGTGACGTAATAGCGACCAGGCTCTGCTATTACCTCCACGCCTTGGTCGGATGGAAAACATTCCTCCAGGGATTTGTTAATTTCTGTCGCGAACTGTGATGATTAAAGGGAAAGTTGGGGGAAATGACATTTCATGATTCAGTACAGAAAGTGGTTAATACCCCTTCTATCCCATAGCTACGCCATTGTATAGGTCAGTGTGTAGCACAATCGTTTTCAGCATATCAAAAAAACATATAAATCGACACCAAGATGATCAAAATCAACCAACTCAGTCAATTTAATATCAAAAGTAGCTCTTTGGCGGCCATCTTGGAAAATGGCGGCCATCTTGGATTTTCGCTGTTATATAGGTCCGTAATGTATCACACTCGTTTTCTGTGTATCAAGAAACAAATAAATCGACATCAAGTTAATTAGAATCGGCCAACTCAGTCACTTTTTCTAACAAAAATTGGCTTTTAGTGGCCTTCTTCGAAAATGGCCGCCATGTTGGATGTTCTACATTTTACCGATCCCTATATGTATCACCATTATTTTCAGCATATCAAGAAACATGTAAATCGACACCAAGATTATTAGAATCGGCCGACTCAGTCAATTTCTATATTTTAAAAGGTAGCTTTTTGGTGGGCATCTTGAAAATTGGCCGCCATGTTGGATTTTCGCTTGTCTAAGTGTACTTTTTCTGAAAATTATCCCCAAGGTAGCTTGCATACCTGTCTTGCTTGTATCAAACTTCGAACGATTACCATGAAATTGTACATTTATCTGCTCTATACTATTGGCAAAATGTTGTTTTCAATATAATGGGAGTTGTCCGAAACATTCGGCACGGGGGGGGGGGGGGGGGGGGTAACCGTAATTTCAATACCAGCCATGCCTCACCTCTTCGAATTTGACCGAAGCTGATTTTTCACCAGGAATACCGCCCCCAATGTCCAATAGTGCCATCTTGAAGCCCATCTGAATGCCAAGGTCAAAGGTCGCACGGGCGTCGCGGATACACTCACTAAAAGCGGAGACGTCGCTGCATCCACTACCCACATGAAAACTATTGCAGTAATTACAAAAATGTATATAGAAATTATCATAATACTTTAATTGATAATTATTCATACATTAGATTCCGCTACTATCGCATCAATTACAGAAATACAGGAATTGGGTCTTAGGTGCAGAATTGCAACTCTAGAATAAAGTTTATCCTACTTTATACATCGTAATATGCTTGTTTATTTCGCATAACATTACCCCGATTTCTGCTTTGGAAGAAATATGTGCAAACACTATCGGGTAAACCACTATTCACGCGAACGCTGGAGGCCGCCATTGTGCACTTAACTAGATTTCACCATTCAACCATTGTTTGAATACTTGTAGACGCTTTGATGAGTCTGCAAATCTTTTTGTTCGGCCATCCGCACAGTCGTAAGAATTTGCGAAGCATGTCGGGTATACACGAACATTGCCGCTCCCGCTCCCATCATCGTTTTCCGCCGTAACAATGCAATTAGTAAAATTTGGGTATGTTCACAGAAGGATTTCTTGGGATCCAGAAGGCCAAAAATGCCAAGTCATGAATCAAATCAAATGTCTGTTCACCCTCTAAATGATACTAGTAGCCGAAAGCCATAGTTTCATTGTCATTTGAGGGTGATGCTATTGAAGCAGCGTTTAGCACCCATATTGTACCTAGTATATCTTAGTGTGTAAAGTGATGCTTCAATCATACATTATATTAAATATTATATAATATCATTTACAAAATAATCGATTACTTAACCAATTTACATACCTCACACCAACGACTTGCAGCTGGAGGTCTTTGGCGGTTTGAAGCAAAGATGGGACCCGGGACGGACGGCATCCAAACTTCATGCTAAGAGGCACACGGGTCTTGGCGTCGTTGGTTGCTAGGCGAATCACGAGTCTGTAGACAATTACACGTATCATAACATTTAATTACCAACAACTATTCAGTAAACAAATAGAGGACATAGTTTACATGATAGAAAGAAGAATGAGACGGAGAGAGAGAGAGGAGGAGAGAGAGGGGGGGGGGAGAAAGAGAAGTATGGCTATAAATATGGTAATAATTATCTGTATTATCAAAACAGTGACATTCGTATCTTATCCTGATGATATTACAACAAAGATACATATGTCCCTATTTTTAAACTACGTATTCACTGTTTTCATCATAAAAAACGAAGCCTTTTAAAAGTTTTATCTATTTACAAAGTATGACTTTCGCGCTGTTTTTATCAGCCGATTTGTTATAAATTATACAATTATAATTATAATTGTAATTTGTATAAATTGGTATGTTTACATATATTCGTTTCATTCGTGATTTACAAAAAAAGACTATTACCTCGCCTCCGGCAAGAGTTCCTTGACCTTGAAAAGTTCGGTCTCGTTGTCAAAGGTCATAAGTGTGACGTCATGCTCGGCTGCGTACTTTATATGCGAGAGTTGCTTGCACGGATGCGCGTAGATGATGCGCGTTGGGCTTACGCCGAGTTGAAGAAGCATCTTGATTTCATTCTTTCAAACGGGATGGTTCAAGTGGTAATTAAAACAGACGGTTATAAGGTTATTTTGATTAAAGGGTGCTTTAGAAAACAAACGAAACGTTGTGTGACTTATCATAATAAGGGGAAAGGTTTACAGATGGCCTAGGGTGTTTTGGGGCCGATCGCCCCCCCCCCCCCCCCCCCGCAATATAGAAATAAAAATAAAAAGAATAACAACTAAATGAATAATAAAAATACATGTCCAAACATACGTAAATTAATAATCAAAAGAAGGAAGAAATAAAGAAAGTATTATATGGAACAATGAAAATATAAATAACAGAATAATACTGAACATTATCATGGTGTCATGACAAAAAGAAACTGTACCCAATTCAACGCTCAATATTCAATATACGGTATATAATAAGGTAAGTCCCCGATCTCCCACACCCTCCTCCGATCCCAGGACGTTCCCCCCCCCCCCCCAAAAAAAAAAAAAAAAAAATTCTCCCCCCTCAACTTTCTCCTCTTGTGCAATAGCCTTCTGACAAGGCCCGCGTTTGTTGGTGAAAGTATTAAGATAGTCGCGCGCGTTCACTGAGTATAGGCTAGCTGCCACTGCTCGTATGGTAGTCCCGTTCCACAGTTTTGCCTACCATAATATGCTTTCAGCTCAGACGCAAGGCCTTTCAAAAGGGTTATAAAAGCGAGTGGTACTTACTTTGCTGGCACAGTCAAAGCTAAGGTTGAGCCCAATCAAAAGTTTAAGTACGTGTGGGTCCGAATTACACTTCATAGCTGCAAAATTAATTAATACTCTCATTAATGAATTAATTAAATATAATTAAAATTAACACTATAGAGCACTTGTGAAATATTTATTATTTGGTTTCCTTTTATATTAGACATGTAGTTTGAATAAATCAATTATTGATATATCATAATCACATGAATTATAATATGGTTCATTGTTTTACCGGATTGTTTTGTAATTATATTACAGTCGAATCTGTCTTAGCGGTCAACTGTCTATAGCAGCCAAAACAAATTATTATGCTGATTTTCACATGACATTCAAGTAGAAGTAATTACCTTTACAATGGTATATACATGTAATTTGTCATAATTATTCGGACAAAGTAAACCCTCTAAAAATGCTGTAAATAATCTGATCAATTTTATTCGATGAAAAATCATCTGTAAACATTATTTCTGATGCCGAATTGTTCACAGAAATTCAGGAAATATCAAAATGCTGAATCTTATACTCTTAAACAAAATTTCAGCTAATAACAAATAAACTACCATCGCAACAAAACGGATGTTCCCTCGCCACCCACCCCTCCACCCAAAAAAAAACTTTCTACTCTTGCGCATCCAAATCTTGGGCGCTCATTTAGAGAGGGTTTACTTAGTCCGAATATGACAAATTATATACCATTGTAAAGGTAATTACTTCTACTTTAATGTCATGTGAAAATCAGCATAATAATATACATGTAGGTGGTCACTATACTTTGCACCCACGTTACCACACACCGTAGTAAGGCTGCACCCGGGGAATAAGAGCTTTCCACTTCCGGTGTTGCTCGATGACGTCACCGAGGTCTGCTACGAAGAACGCATCATCCGGGTCCTGCAGCGGGAGATCAAGTTCTAAGTTTTTTATAATTGTATTTGTTTTTTCATTTTGCGGAAGAAAAGTTACACATTGACATTGTACATAGTAAACAGTATTACAACAAATTATTTTACAAGGTATAAAACAAATAACGTATACAAGAACTGTCTAGAATTCTAAGTTAGATAACCCATATAGTTACCCGACAAAAGATTCTGCAGAAATGGAGGAATCCACTGAAAAGCATGGCTTGTGGATCCCTCAGTAATTAGCCTACCATATAAATAAAGCCGTTGAAATGTTGCATCACCGCCATGATATTCAGAAAAGAAGAAAAAAGTGTTCTAATTTTTGGCCCAAATCATTTAATGTTAAGAAGACGATTTAACTTTTTGGGCGATTCCTGGGGGCGATTAAATTAAATGTCTTTACAATAGTAGACAGAAAACAATACCCAGGGGGCAAACCACCATTTTCAGACATGGGCTGCTGTAAAAGGTTGGCCACCAGAAACGGTTTCTACTTTCTAGGAACTTCTAGGAACACAACCTATGTGGCCTACCCCGCCAATAAACTACTGGAATTCCACAGGACGGGTTTGAAGAAAAACACCCCTAATGCAGCTAAATAGTGTGTATAATATAGTGGTCATGAAAGACATGGTCACACATTTTGCGCAATTACACCATAACGCATGGTGATACACGCTTGTTGTTTCAAGGGGGTCTTCCTTGGAGTCATGCGCATCAAATGATACCAAGTTGAGCATATTGCATCTTCGGTTATTGGGTCACACGTCGTTACACAGTGATGTGTCATACACGGACGTGAAATTTCGTATACAGCGCTTATGAATAAAAGGCAACTAGATTCTTAATACTGACAAATACTGAAGATCATTATACAATGACACCAACTATTTAAATTAATAAACAATACAAAACAGCAATACAAAACAAATAAATACAAAAGAATTTGAGCTGTTAATGTCACGATTGGTTTATGTGTTTAATTGCGATAAAATGATACAAAATCCATCCAAAATATCATGTATTAATATTTCACCCCTTAAATTTGATACAGGCGAAGGTGTGTGTGTGTGTGTGTGTTGGGGGGGGGGGGGGGGGGGGGGCACAGGACCAACCCTAGCTCATTGATTTATGGACTCCAAACATAATCACTATCGAGGATTACCCACACAATATGGACAAGGTGTGTCTGAAGGCTTAATACATGACAAGTTTAAAAGAGAGTCCCTTACTAATTCTTTAAATAGTTACATTGTGAAGTTTGCAAGGGGATATTGTTGTTATTGATTTGCCCCAGAAATGGCTTCTGTCTTCTAGGACCTTCTAGGAACACAATTTAGGTGGACAACTTCGCGGATTAGCTGCTGGAAGTCCACATAAAGCGGAAACTAAAACGCGTCTACACAAAACTACTCACAAAGTATATGCTTCACCTCCACTCATCAGTTTATCCAGCATGCTGGGCTGGGCGAACAACCATTTTGTTTGTATACTCAACGATCCTAGTATACATGCTAAAAGTATGACTGGAATTGTTCAACAAATATTACCGTTACACACGGATAACAACTTTGATTGTTCTATGACATATATAGTCCAGACTATGATATTTATCTTTGCTATTAATAAACAAACGATGAGCTTATTTCATAAAGGCGCTTAATCCACTTTCTATAACAATTGAGTTGATGATATTGATAATACATTAATACTCTATCTAGACTTTACATTATTTTTAGATCAAATAACACAATCAAAGTCAAAATATGGATCGTTCCATTTTGATATTCTCTTAGGCATGTGTACAAGGTTGGACAAATAAACCTGATTTTCTCCAAACTTGAAAAAGTGGATGGAGCCCTCTTTGTTATTAAGCTATTTAAACGTTGTTTACCAGTCAATCACCGAAAAAGATCCCCTGCAAAGCATTGCAATGTCCTGGAAAGAACACAATGTGAACGCACTGTGACCACACTGTAAACACATCACTGCGAGCGCAATGTCGCCACAGTTTGAAATTGCCTGCGCTCACACTGTGTATCTCAGCAATATTGCACAGTGTATTCACAGTGTGACTAGTGTTCACACTGTGAAAGCTCCAATTAAACACAGTCTACACATTGTGAATCGCAGTGTGTTCACACTGTGGCAAGCTGTGTTCTTTCCGGAAGGGTAAACTAAACGTCTGGTAACCAACCTGCTTATTATAGTGGCTGCTTTTGTTGTTTCCCTTATGTGGTCACTATACACAGGACTGGACAATGTTATGAAGCCTATTATGATCTTTACAGGTTTCCTGTTTATATTTGGCACTTGTATTTTAGGTGTTCTCTATCATTTTGGTTCACGGCATGGTTAAAGGGGTAGTTTAGTTTTGGTAGAGAGGGCGCTGCACATCACAATTTTTTTGTGAGGTAATGAAAAACCGAGTGTCGAATTTGCGAGAACATGCAATTTTAATGGTAGAATAAACTTTATTTGGTCAAAATCGCTCCAGAAACGGCTGAAATATCAATAAATATATCTGACCTAATAATTATTTGGGGCCCAAATAATTATCTGATTTTTTACAAAATTAAAAAAATGCTTACACTTTTTCAAAAATTTTCAAAAGTGTTTTTTAAATAGTTGTTGATGATCTATCTACTTAATCATTGTTTCAAAAAACATCACATGCATAATTTTGCATAAAATAGGGTAGAAACCAATGTCTTTTTAGAGAGCGCCCTCTTGTGTTTTAATGGTTCTGTTTTAACGATAACGGGCTTTTTACCTAGTCGTTTGTAATGTTGTATACCTTTCGAGTTTGGTGGAGGATAATAACTATTAGTTTGTAATGTTACTGTCCAGGTTTGGTTACTTAAGTTCAGCCTTACTAAAACTGTACTACCCCTTTAAGTGGACTGCAAAATGAAGACAATTATCTTTAACATGTTTAAGGCAGAATATGGATGAACGAAATATCATTTGTAATATAACTTTACATCCAAGGTTTCTGAGTCAAATGAAACAAATCGTAATTTACATTCGTCAATTAAAATGAAGGTGATTCCGATGAAAAGAAGTATAATATATCTCACAAATCAATAGTTTGAATGAAATATGAGTTAGTATTACAATGCGTAACTGATTTAAGTATTTGCAGTGTATCATGGCATTGTTCGTATAGTGTTTACTAAAAATATTTGCCACCCCAATACAAAAAATTAAAAATTCCGCCGCCCTTGAATATATCACTGACTTGGCGTGTTCCCCCAACGTGCCATGACTCTGTATCCTGTATACATGATATACATGATATACGTTCAGTATTTATTTAGTCATATTTTTGATTAAAGGGATAGTTCAATTTTGGTATATACAGCGCGTTTCAAGAAATAATCCATTTGTGAGGTAATGAAAACCTAAGTGTAAAATTTGAAAGAGCATACACTTTTAATAACACAATTAACATTATTAATCGAAATCGATTCAGAAACAGCTAAAATATCCATAAGTATATCAGATTGGAATAAACATGACGCCATATCCGTAAAGCTTTGTAAGCTTTACGGTTTATCTCTTTTAAGAACTAAATAACTGCCTTACTGTAAAACTTCAGACACATTTTTGTTCCAACTGGGTGCCGGTGGGTAGTCCTTGATTATTATTATTTTTGGAGTCCATTGATGCATTGGTATGATTGTATTGTCACCCTACCCCCTCCCCATTTCACACAAACACACACCCTACACACACACACACACACACACACACACACACACACACACACACACACACTCACACACACACACACACACACGCACACACACGCGCGCGCGCACACGCACACACACGCACACACGCACACACACAAACACACACATCCCCCTGTATCTGATTCAAGGGGTGAAATATTAATACATGATATTTTGGATGGATTTCGTATTATTTTATAGCAATTAAACACATATAAACCAATCATGACACTAACTACTCATATTCTTATGTATTTTATTGTTTTGTATTGCTTATGCTTTGTATTGTTGATTAATTTACATAGTTGATGTCATTGTATAATGTACCTTATAGTCATTTCAAATGCAAATCATGTTTGTAAAAATCTTAAAGGGGTAATTTAGTTTTGGTAAGGCTGAACTTAAGTAGCTAAAACCTGCACAGTAACATTATAAACTAATAGTAATAACTCCACCATGCTCGAAAGGTATACAAAATTACAAACGACTAAGTAAAAAGCCCGTTATCATTCAAAAAGAGCCATTCAAACACAAGAGGGCGCTTTTTTAAAAGGCATTGGTTTCAACCATTTTTCATACAAAATTATGCATGTGATGTTGTATTGATATAATGATTAAATAGCGAGATCATCAACAACTATTTAAAAAACGCTTTTGAAAATTTTTGAAAAAGTGCAATACCCAGGGGGCAAAAGGGGTTTTTCAGCTTTTGCCTGTTGTAAAAGGTTGGCCACCAGTAATGGTGTCTAGGACCTTCTGGGATCACAACCTAGGTGGACAACCTCGCGAACTAGCTACTGGAAGTCCACAGGTTGGGTTTTAAGATATTCACCAATTATGCAGCTAAATAGTGTGTTTCAGCCTTAGGGGTCATGAATACCCAGTCACAAATCTTGCATAATTACACCACAATGCACTGCTGATTCCAGCTTGTCTTTTCATGGAGGTCTTCCCTAGAGTCCTGCGCAACATTTGATACCACGTTTGAGCGTATTGCATCTTTGGTTACTGTGTCACACGTCGTTACAACGTGATACATCACATACGGACGTGAAATTCGTATACAGCACATACATTTATAAAAGGCAACTAAATTCTTTAAAATGAAAAATAGGCTATATTTCGAACTTTATAAATGTAATTCGCATTTTAGATAACTATTAAGAGCATTATAGATAATGAAACGAAGTATGTAAATTAATAAACAATACAAAACATAAGCAATAAAACAATGAAATACATAAGAATATGAGTTGCTAATGCTATAATTTGTTTAGATGTGGTTAAATTACTATATCAAATGATACAAAATATATCCACAAAATCACATATTAAGCTTAAATCCTTTTAATGAGATACACGGGAGTAGGGAAGGGGGTGTTCAAAAGACCAGCCTTTCATCATTGGACTCCAAAAATAATTATAATCAAGGTCTACCCACCCAGTTTGGACGAAGTGTGTCTGTAGGCTTACATGACACGTTTGAGGGCGAGTCTCATTCTAGGTCTAAAGGAGATACATCGTGAAGCTTGCAAATGAGGTATATTAGACATGAACATAGTTGGCTCATGTTAAAGGTTGGGCCCCATAAATGACTCATAGGACCTTCTAGAAATACAACCTAGTTGGACAACTTCACGGACTAGCTCCTGGAAGTCCACAGGAAGCGAAACTTAAAAAGAAAGCATCTACAAAAACCCACTAAATGCAGCCATCTCTACAGACAAAGTTCAAGTGTATGCTCCCTCTATGCTGCATCTCCATTCATCCAGCCCACACCATAAATCTAGTCTGAATCGTGTCATCAGGGTTCAAGATGTTGTAGTCAAGGTCAATGATAACCGAACTGTCAAAGAACAGTGGTTGTTGATGCAATGTGCAGCATATATGTCACTGGCCATCTCATAAAGGTGAAGCATTTGAAGCAGTCACTGAATGGCACGCAAATCTGTTGCTGGAAGAATTTTCTTTCGGTACTGATATCATACACTTTTGTAGTTACAGATACAGTTAGGCCAGCCTGAAGTCTGCTGAACAGGAACAGAGGTGTGCCCTATCCAAATGAGCCAAAGTCTATGAAGTCAGTGGGAAATGCGCATGCTGCTGATCCACAGGAGTTTTTCACGATATCAAGCTACCAAAACAAACCTTTTGAGCTTCCCCTGTGAAAGGTGATTATGGACAGCTTGAACCTTAGCTTGGTCAAAGCCATCTGTACATTGGTGGTGGATTCAAAGAATAAATAAAATAGTGTTGTTCTCACAGTGGGGTCTGCTATGGAGGTTCCTGCCCTTGAATCTACACAACATGAATGAAGAGGCTGTTACAAGGGTCTTACTTCACACATTCTACAACAGAGTAGTTAAACAGAGTCGACAGAGTAGTTATTCATATTAATGACACTGACGTCACAAGCACATTTCCTGGTTCAAGACGTCTCACTGATCTCTCAGAGATGT
This sequence comes from Echinarachnius parma, assembly GCA_037951105.1. Taxonomy (NCBI): domain Eukaryota; kingdom Metazoa; phylum Echinodermata; class Echinoidea; order Clypeasteroida; family Echinarachniidae; genus Echinarachnius; species Echinarachnius parma. The sequence continues at coordinate 65,953 of JBAMJV010001474.1, forward strand.
TGGTGAGGACAGACCAGAATCAGAACATACCGACATTACTGGTAAAACCAGAACGTCAATGACGTAGCGCTCATCCGCCATTTCGCAACATCAAATATCGCAAATTTCATGTGGTACACTTTTCAACTGGTCAAAAAATAAAAATGTGATGCCCTGGAAGGGACATAAAAATTAATTTAAAAAAAATTAGAGTGAAAAAAATATAAATTTGACGCCCCAGAAAGGACATGGTACCCCGAAAAAAAAAAAAAAATTAATTAAAAAAAATAATAATAAAAAAAATTTAAAAAATAAATAAATAAATAAATAATAATAATAAAAAAAAAAATAAATAAAAATAAATAAATAAATAAATAAATAATACAAATAAATAAATTAATAAATAAATAAATAAATAAATACAAAATTACCATAATTAATTAATGGAGAAAAATTTCAATATTCTGTGTAGAAGTTTAGTGTACCAAAGTTAGCTCTACCAGATAAAGCAAACCAAATCAAAATCGGTCGAGAAATGAAGGAGAAGAAGCATTTTTTGTGATTTTTGGAATAAATTTGCATAAATTACCATAATTAATTAATGGAGAAAAATTTCAAAATTCTGTGTAGAAGTTTAGTGTACCAAAGTTAGCTCTACCAGATAAAGCAAACCAAATCAAAATCGGTCAAGAAATGAAGGAGAAGAAGCATTTTTTGTGATTTCGAATAAATTTGCATAAATTAACATATATAATGAATTTCACGATTCTGTGTAGAAGTTTTAAATCCCCCTCCTAGCCCTATCTTATGAAACAATCAGAATCAAAATCGGTTGAAAAATAACGAAGAAGAAGCATTTTGAAAATTGTGGACGGACGGACGGACGGACGGACAACGGACGCCACGCCATGGCATAAGCTCATCGGGCCCTTCGGGCCGGATGAGCTAAAAAACCTGCCGATGCATTAACATATGACATTATCACTCGGACACGAGAACCCACCATGGATGTGTACAGCACCAAAGCAGGCCAGTTTAAGGATTCCGATCTGGGAAAACTGAGAGCTTAACAGTTCTTGAACAACGAGTCAACTCTCCTGAAGCTACTGCCTTCCAAAGAGGACGCTTTTCTCCATTGTCTCAAACGAGCTTCTCATGCCATCATTGATAATAATGCGCATATTCCCAAGCTAAACATTCTATCATGTACAGAGTTTGGATAGTCCATGAATGATGGAAAAGCAGTTCTAGTTTAAACTGACAGCAAGCCTGGACAAGACAATATCATATGGATGTGTCAAAGGGTGTCATAATAACTGTTCCTACATGAAGAAGGCGGTTCCATGCTTTGGAATTGCTTTAAATGTGTCACTTTTGTGAAAGGACCAGTGCCATACAGCACATATTGCAGCAAGGACCACTGCTGATCTTTCTGTTATCCTAAGGCAAATCAGAAACGTTTAGGTTTGGCACTTTGGTTTCCTCTTGTAAGAACTTCACTAGGCTAGCCTTCCTACCACTTCTGATACTGCCGCTTTCCTTGAACAGAGTAGGAGGAATATATCACAGAATTCTTGCTTTTCATATGAAGTCATACATGTCAAGCTGTCTAACACTAGCAAAAATCAGTGTCATGCGCAGAACTTCACTGCTCTTACCTGGATGCCTGGTGCGGCTGTTTTTTCCTCTTTTCTTCTTGAGATTCTTGTTAGGGTGTAGAAGGAGTTGAGTGTCACGAGTCTTTTCTTTTTCTGCTCACTGGAAAAAGACCCTGTTAGTGCCTTCAAACACCCCCTTTTCACGTTGGTGAGGTTTTATTTGACCAGAACACTGCACATTTGATATGTCCTGAAGGAATGCGCTGTTGCTGTGTACGGTTTGGCTTCCGCTACTGCCATGACCTCGACTAAGGCTCTTTATCCCTGATGACACGACATAGATCATGATGTACGCTGGATAAACTGGTGAATGAAGGTGCAGCATATATTTCAACTCGGCAGAGATGAGTGGTTCGGTGTAGTGAGTGGTTCGGTGTAGACGTTTGTTTCTCTTCACTTTACGCTTGATGTGGACTTCCAGCAGATAGTCCGCAAGGTTTTTCACCTAAGTTGTGTTCCTAGAAGGTCCTATAAGCCCCTTCTGGGGCCAATCCTTAACAACAGTACCCCCTTCCAAGCTTCATAATGTACCTCCTTTAAGAACTAGTAAGAAACTCTGCTTTGAACTTGTCATGTTAGCCTTCAGTTACACTTCGTCCATACTGCGTGGGTAGACCTCGATTATAATTATTTTGGAGTCCACTGGTGGTCTTGTGACCCCCTCCTACCCCCCCCCCCCCCCACACACACACAAATACACACACACACACACACACACACACCTACCCCCGTATCTGATTCAAATTATGGATTGTGTATCATGTTATCGCAATCTAAACAAATTAATACATTGACAACTCATATTCTTATGTATTCTTTTGTTTAAAATTTAAAATAGACTCCTACCACATTCCTGACTATTAAAATCGTACAATACCCGTTCAGGACTGATTGATATTGATATAACATGTATTTTACATTGACCCAAGCCAGAGTATTCTCTGGTTCATTCCTGAATTGGTTAAGTGCCAACGAGACTATTTTGCCAAACCACGTCAAGGTGATAACCTTGATAATAAAATAATAAGATAATTGCTATTCTAATGTAATTAATACTCAGTAAATAGAACTCCGCGCAAATAATGGCTGTTGAAACATATATCACATACAAGGACGCGATTTCATAATACTAATAAGTGTTTAAATAAATGTTCACTCTTCTGTACACATATAATTACCATTATGTATGCTCCGGGGAGGTACTGAAACTACGTTTGAAAAATATCTATGAAAATCTATGAGCGGTCGTTATGAGCAGGTGGTCGCATTAGCAGGTTTGACTGTACCTCCCCCCGTATCTGATTCAAATGATGAAAAGTTATGATGGATTTTGTATCATTTTATCGCAATCTAAACAAATTACTACATTAACAACTCATATTCTTAAATGTATTCTTTTGTTTTGTATTGATTTATGAATTTACATAGTTGGTGTCATTGTATAATGCTCAAATAGGTATTTCAAAGCGAATTCAGTTTTTAAAGATCAAAATGTAGCCTATTCTTAACTCTTAAGGAGTTATTTGCATTTCATACATAAGCGCTGTATTCGAAATTCCACGTCCATGTGTGATGCATCACGTTGTAACGACGTGTGATACAGTTACCAAATATGCAATATGCTCAAATGTTGCGCAAGACTCTAGGAAAGACCTCCATGAAATAACAAGCTGGAATAAGCAGTGCATTGTGGTGTGAATGTGCAAGATGTGTGACTGGGTCTTCATGACCCCTAAGGCTGAAACACAATATTTAGTGCATTAGGTGTGGTTTTCTTGAAACTCATCCTGTGGACTTCCAGTAGCTAGTTTACAAGGTTGTCCACCTAGGTTGTGATCCTAGAATGTCCTAGAAGTAATTTCTGGTGGCCAACCTTTTACAACAGGCAAAAGCTGAAATCCTAAAAAAATGGTGGTTTGCCCCCTGGGTACAAGCATTTTTAAAAAAATTTCTAAAAATCATCTAATTATTTGGGCCCCAAATAATTATAAGATCAGATATATTTATTGATATTTCAGCCGTTTCTGGGTCGATTTTGACCAAATAAAGTTTATTCTGCCATTAAAATTGCATGTTCTCTCAAATTCGACATTCTGTTTTTCATTACCTCACAAAAAAATTGTGATGTGCAGCGCCCTCTCTACCAAAACTAAACTACCCCTTTAATATAGCTTATTTGTCATTCTTAAGCATTCAGTTGCCTTTTATACATAAGCGCTGTATACGAAATTTCACGTCCGTGTATGACACATCACTGTGTAACGACGTGTGACACAATAACCGAAGATGCAATATGCTCAACTTGGTATCAAACGATGCCCAGGACTCCAAGGAAGACCTCAATGAATTCAACAAGCTTGTATCACCATGCATTGTGATGTAATTGCGCAAAATGTGTGACTGTGTCTTCATGACCCATAAGGCTGATACACACTATTTAGCTGCATTTTTTTTTTTTTTAGCAGATGTTTTTCTGCATTTATTAAAGAAAAATCAAAATCAACATATTCAAATAACAATACAAGTGTATAACATAATTGATTTACATAAAATGTGACATTTGATATCAAAAGAAAATACATATATATATATATATATATATTTAAGCCTACTACTATTCTTCCTTCTCAATCATTTATGATTATTCCTTGCAATTATATATATATATATATATATATATATATAATTCAGAACTTAAATCAGTTGAATGTAATGCAAATAATCAAAATAAATGCAGGGGCAAACTATCATAAGCATGAATGCTTGAGTCGATAGCAGCCAGGAGGGGAGGGGGTACATGGCGCTGTTATTGGAGTATATAATAAAAATAGAGTGTCACGCACAAGTGATTTTTCAGAAAGTATCTGAAAAAAAAGAAAGAAAAAAAATGGGAAGAAAGAAAGAAAAACAAGACAAAACAAAATGCAAGTGTGTGCATGTGGGTGAGTGCATGTGCAATAAGTGTTTGATTATTTTTTGTTTATGAACTGGTTATCTTAAAATTAGTCATATAAAGAAACAATTACAATACTTTAGACCCTGATTATGTTTATGAATATTTGGATATTAAATATTTTTTCATCGAAGCTTTAAATGAATAAAGAGATGCAGAGTGTTTAATTTTGTCAGGTAAAGCATTCCAAATGTCTGGACCATGGTGTCTTATTGATTTATAGGCCATAATAATTTTTGGGTTAGTTAAATGGAAGTCGGATGAGTGTCGTGTAGGATATGAGTGTATACTACTATTGTACACAAAAATATTTCGAAATGCTAATGGTATAGTATTTATCCAAAATGTATACATAAAGATTGCAGTTTGAAAAATGTGAATATCAGCAATTTGTAATGTTTTTAGTTCATAAAATATTGGATCAGTATGGGCTATATAATATGAATGTGTACAAATACGGAGTGCTTTCTTTTGAAGACGATAAATTAACATAATTTTCATCTTATTACTATTCCCCCATACAATGTTACAATAAGATATATGTGACAAAATGAGAGAATTATAAAGCATAAATAGTGACTTTTGTGAAAGACAATATTTTAATTTATATAGAATGCCTATGCCTCTCGAGACTAACATACAAATGTTATTAATAAGACTATTCCAAGTTAAGTTTGAATCAATCATTACACCTAAAAATGTAGTAACTTCTTTTTCAATTATGGGCATATCATCTATTAAAATATTAAAATAAGGTGCATATTTAGAGTGTATATTTTTAAAATACATACAATTTGTTTTATTAATATTTAGAGAGAGTTTATTGGATTTGAACCAAGATGATAGTTTATTTAATTCTAGATTGAGGGTTGTAATAAGAATGTTTAAGTCTGTGTGTGAATAAAATACGTTAGTATCATCTGCGAACAAAACGTATGTTAGGAGTGGTGATGCATTTACAATATCATTCATATATATTAAAAACAATAAGGGACCTAAAATAGAGCCTTGTGGTACTCCGCACTTCACAGTGGAAATATTAGATTTTTTAGATTTAAAAATAACATATTGTTGTCTATTACGCAAATAATCTTCAAACCAAGAAAGTACAGTTCCTCTAACTCCATATGTTTTTAATTTACGAATTAATATACAATGGTCCATAGTATCGAATGCCTTCGATAAGTCCATAAAAACACCTACAGTGTGTTCTTTTTTAGCAATGGAATCAATTATTTTATCACTTAATTGTAGAATGGCGTAATCAGTAGAATGATTCTTTCTGAATCCATATTGATTAGGAATCAATAAATTATTCATATTTAAGAAAGAATATAATCGTTTATATGCTATTTTTTCTAAAACTTTAGAAATGCTTGGTAATAAAGAAATTGGTCGATAGTTTGCAATATTAGATTTATCATCTTTTTTATATATCGGAATTATTTTCGCAATTTTGAGTGGGTCGGGGAAAATTCCTTGAGAAAGAGATAAATTAAAAATGTGTAATAACGGGGAAGCTATAAAGTGAATTATTTGTTTTAATAAAAATACACTTAATTCATCATAGCCGCTAGATTTACTACATTTTAAGGAACGTACAATTTCTAAAATCTCGTGAATATTTGTTGGATTAAAAAATAAGGATTGATTAACATTATCGTTTAAATATATCAAAAAATCATCCTTTTTATTAATTATTTTAGAAGCTAAATCTGGTCCGATATTATTAAAGTATTTATTGAATGCATTAGCAACATCAATTGGGTCTTGAATGGGATGCCCATTATCTTTAAATTCAATATTATTTAGAGTACTTCTTTTCTTCCCTAAAATGTCATTAATTGTTTGCCATAATAATTTATTATTATCTTTACTATTTTCAATTTTATTAGAATAATATAATTTGCGTGATAAACGAATAATTGAAGTTAATTTATTACGGTACTTTTTATATTTATTTTGATTTTCATTTGTAGGTAATCGCAATGATATTTTATATAAGCGAGTTCGAGTAGATATTGATTTGATTATACCTTGAGTAATCCATGGTTGTTTATTTCTCTTTTTACTTAATTTAATTCTTGTGAGGGGTATATTTTTATCATAAAGACAAAGAAGTTTATTTATGAATTTTTCATAAGAACTATTCACATCTCTTTCAAAATAAATGTCATTCCAATTTTCTTGACTCAAATCTCTCTTTAAGGATTCTACATTACAATGTGTTTCCTTACGTCGTGTTAAATGTTCTTTATTGGGAGTTTTTAATACGTGTTTATTATTCGGACATATAGTGAATATAGGTAAATGGTCTGATATATCATAGTATATTACTCCATTCTGTTCATTGTCTATTACGTTTGAGAAAATATTATCAATTATAGTGTGTGTTACATTGGTAATCCTAGTTGGTTTATCAATAAGAGATTTAAAAGAAAATGAAGATAATAAATTAATAAAGTGTTGACCAAGAACAGTATAAGGTAAGGACAAATCAATATTAAAGTCTCCCATAATATATATGTCTTTATTTTCTCTAGAAACGAATTCAAGACAGGATTCTAATTTATCTAAAAATGTGTCGGCCACATTGTTAGGTGGTCTATATATTACCCCAACAATTTTATTCTTATATTTATCATCAATAATTTCTAAAAAATAATGTTTCGATTCCTTCAATTTGAATATCATGTCTTATTTTATATTGTAAATGATTACGAATATACAAAGCGACACCTCCTCCCTTTCCATTTGTACGGTCTGTATGAATTAATTCATAATTATCAATATTAAATATTGGAGGAGAAGTTGAGTGTAACCAAGTTTCAGTAATTCCTATTAAAGAAAAGGGAAATGTATTTAAAGTAAATAAAAATTCTTCAAAATTATCAAAATTCTTTTGTAAGCTTCGAATATTAATATTCAATAAACTAAACCTATAAAGATTATTATTGGGTCCAGTTTGATTAAAGGTTGAATTAAATTCACTAGTAGTATAATATTTACTCTGGGGTATAAAATCATAATCATTCAAAATATCATTTAAAGCCATACAAATTCAAAATTTAGTGTGACAACTAGTATAAGTGAATATTGTGTGTTAGGTGCGTGCATGTGCGAGTAGAAGTGAAAGTGCATTTGTTTTGAGTGTCGATAAAAAACAATACAAATTAGAGGGGTGTACATGTTCACTTGTGCGTGACTATCAGACGAACTCGGGGCTGGTGACAGTATTTAAACGTATTTAAATTTAGTTATTTCTATGTTTTTTTTTATTTGTTCATATTATTATCTTAAAATTACAGGGACTAATTATTTTGAATACATATTACCTTTTAAGTTACATAAAATGGGTTGGCCTGTATACTATATAACTATAAGAAAATTAAAAAAAAAGGGAACTCATCGTCAACGGCTAGATTATGATTGACAGATGTTTAGGGATTCAAAGGAGATATAAAATTACCTTTACTTTGAGACAATACCAAAAAAGCAATGGTTATATTCGAGAGGGAAAAAATGAAATAGATAAGAAAAACAATTTATTTAAACAATTTATTTAAACAAGGATCATTCCGATCTACGTCACGCCGACGAACCACCGCCCAATACTGGTCAACTAGCCCATCGTAGGATGACCGCGCCACATAATAGGCCAAGCCATCATGCAGCGCGAACCACTCCCGATACGCCAGCCCCCAGACCAGGCAACGAAACGCCAGAGCAGCGCAGACACCATCCTTATTGATCGTTTCTTGACGACCGGCATGGCAACCATTCCAGTGGGCGAAGGCCGTTGATCAACAAACCGTATCAATGTCATTTTCGTTTTTGTTTTTTGGGGGGTTTTTTAACCGCGGGCCACGCCCATAGAAATCGCTGCCACACACCCTGTCAGTGTCTAAGAAAATACAAAACAAGCAAGTTCACTAGTTTTGTTACATCGACAATGCGATAAAATTCGGTGTGCACTGAACAAACTGAGCATGGTTTAGAGAATAACGTTACATAATAAATAACAAATAAAAACCAATCTTAACTAGAGCAAATAATCAGAGAGCAATTAGTATAAATATTTAAATATAAAAAACGCATTAGGGGCGTTTTTCTTGAAACCCGCCCTGTGAACTTCCAGTAGCTTATTGGCGGAGTAGGCCACATAGGTTGTGTTCCTAGAAGGTCCTAGAAACCATTTCTGGTTGCCAACCATTTACAGCAGCCCATGTCTGAAAAAAACCCTTTTGCCCCCTGGGTACAATATCTGATTTATTTAGATATCACATGTATACAATGATTATCAACATTCCCTTTTCAATCAATCAAAACATTTAACATGTTGCTTACAGGAACCTGGGAAGTTATAAAAACTTATTTTCTTTCGAGAATACAAATTAGTAATTTCTCAACTATCCGCATCGAGAGGTCATGCAGTAACCTTTGACCTGATGACGTCATCGAGGGTGCTTCGCGCGCTGTCGTAAAATGAACCCATTACAATTTTCTGCATTATACATGTATTCATCTTTTGATTGGCATTATAACAAACAATTATGTAAAACAAGTTTTTATAAAATATTCGACTCTTCTTACCTGTCGCATTGAGTGGTCAGTAACCTTTGACCTGATGACGTCATCGAGGGTGCTTCGCGCGCTGTCGTAAAGCTCTAAATCAAATGCACTCTTCACATCAAATGTGTCCATTATGTTATTCATCTAAGTTTCTCTCCACCGAAAGAATTCTCTTACAATGATTTTTAAATTTTGGACATCTGATTTTGGAAATACGCGGATTCTACGCCGAAGAGGACCGCGTATATGATACGCAAATATTTCAACTAACCAAGATGATATATCATTAATACAAACCAGATCAGTGCAGTGCCCCATAACTTCCCACTGGCAATTGACCCTAGTCTAATTATTCATACTTACATAACTGATACCTGATAATTAAAAGTGCTGGTGATTATTTCGTTCAGTCCCTAATATGACCGTTTCAAATTTTAAAGGGATCTAATAAAAATTGTCCAATGCCAGTACGGCCGCAGGCCATCAATTATGCATACCAGCGATTACGCCTATCGGCCCCCTGTCGGCAATTGGATTTATGGTTGGTCACACAGGTGTTGGACTGATCCATTTTTACCACAGGGTTCAACACACCAAGCTCAACAATTGGAGGGACGGTGAAAATATCTACACAAGGCTATGTGGCCAGTTCTGGCATAATTTTGACCCTTTTGGCATCTGGCATTATGCCTGGCATAATTTTACGAATTTTACGATTAATTTTACGATATCTGGCATAATTTGACTCTTTTTAGCATAATTCTGGCTCGAAGATCCTGGTTTCGGCCTCGGAATTTGTGTAAAAATCCTGGTCTCGCCTCGAAAATTTGGGACTAGACCTGGTCTCGGTCTCAAAAACGTCGAAAATTCTCAGTCTAGGCTTCGAAAAATTTCTACGACTAACCCCCCCCCCCCCCCCCCCCGCTTACAGGATTCCCAACCAATGGCTCCTGGTCTAGACCTCGAAAATTTGGGACAGGACCAGGTCTCGGCTTCGAAAATTTTCTACGACTACCCCCCCCCCCCCCCCCCCGCTTACCAGGATTTTTCTCAACCAATGGGTCCTGGTCTTGGCCTCAAAATTTCCTGGTCTCGGTCTAAAAAATGACTCTCGGCTCCGAAAGAGGGTTTGGCATAATTGTTGGCGATTTAGCATAATTTTCGCTGCTCTCCTAGCATAATTGGTATTTTTTTCACAGGCCACGCACAAGGTCGCTCTGTTCGATCGCGGTATAACCAAGGTAACTCCTTGGTATAACGAGCAGCTCATACCGGCAATTAATGTGTCAACGCAAGTGTGCTCAAGTTATGTGGGTCAAATTTTGAACCAAATTCCAAATACACTATCCCATGTAGGTTCACAATACCTATAATTATACAATACAGATAACCAGGGATTTGGAGTTGCATGGTATAACGTCCAAATATCCAGCCTATGGAGGAAGGATTTGGGAATACATAGTGATACAATTCACAACTTTTATGAATTTCGCATATTGAAAACAGGTAATTTGAAATTACACAAACAATATGTTCATGCTGAAATGCAATGACAAAGCTAAATTATCTATGAAAATTGAAATGTTTTGCTAAAATATTCCATAAAAAGATTTACATAATAATTTATAAGTAAATGATTGTGCTGCAAGTTATATTATTCATTGTCTGTCGAACATTAATTATTGAAAAAAGGTCTACTGTTATTGTTTCAATTATTTCTTTAAAGGGACCTTAGTAACATTGTCCAAATCCTCCTCAAAATAAAATTTTCATTCTAGCGGTTCCCTCATACCTTGTTGTATTCGTATTACCAATAAAATCATGGGACAGGTTTCGGTTTTTCAAATTTCACTTTCGTTACAAAAATATGCACGATCGAAGTATTCAGAT
>JBAMJV010001475.1:0-96295 GCA_037951105.1 Echinarachnius parma
TCAAGTTCAACCACGGATGGTGGATGGTGACAGCGACCGCGGATCTCGGTGGTCATGTCCCACGTCGATCTCCAACCGACGATAGATGACAACTTCTACCACGAATATCTGTCGTCATGCCCCACGTCGATCTCCATGACTGACGTCAAGTTAACAACCGGTGGTCGATGGTGACGGCAACTGCGAATCTCGGTCATCATGTCCCGTGTCGATCTCCATGATGCGACGACTGACGTCAAGTTCAACCACGGATGGTAGATGGTGACAGCGACCGCGAATCTCGGTGGTCATGTCCCACGTCGATCTCCATGACGCAACGACTGACGTCAAGTTTAACAACCGCTGGTGGATGGTGACAGCAACCGCGAATCCCGGTCGTCATGTCCCACGTCGATCTCCATGACGTGACAACTGACGTCAAGTTTAACAACCGGTGGTGGATTGTGACAGCGACCGCGAATCTCGGTCGTCATGTCCCACGTCGATCTCCATGACGCGACGACTGACGTCAAGTTCAACCACGGATGGTGGATGGTGACAGCGACCGCGAATCTCGGTGGTCATGTCCCACGTCGATCTCCATGACGTGACGACTGACGTCAAGTTTAACAACCGGTGGTGGATAGTGACAGCAACCGCGAATCTCGGTGGTCATGTCCCACGTCGATCTCCATGACGTTACAACTGACGTCAAGATTAACAACCGGTGGTGGATTGTGACAGCGACCGCGAATCTCGGTCGTCATGTCCTACGTCGATCTCCATGATGTGACGACTGACGTCAAGTTTAACAACTGGTGGTGGATTGTGACAACAACCGCGAATCTCGGTCATCATGTCCCGTGTCGATCTCCATGACGCGACGACTGACGTCAAATTCAACCACGGTTGGTGGATGGTGACAGCGACCGCGAATCTCGGTAGTTATGTCCCATGTCGGTGTCCATGACGCGACAACTGATGTCCATAACACGCTTTGCACGTTACAGTGCATGATACTAACTCAAATTTTTTTTTTCAGTTTGACATGATTTTTAGCAATATCTGATTTATTTGTGTCATTTTCTTGAATGGCTTTTTCAGAATGAGTAAAGTAATTTTGCAAGATAATCATAATTCATTACGTCTTTACTGATTGTTTATTTTGTTTCCATGGTTACTGTGGATCTGGTTAATATCCTTATTTTTCTGATTTTCTGAAATGTGTTGAATTAGGATAACAAATGAGAACATGATGATTGAAGTTGTGCTTGGACTGCTTGGAGAGAAGATCATGATGCATGGTTGGCATCTGAGTGGAATGTGCTGAATGACGGTGGTACAGTAAAATACACAGTGTTAAGGCATAGATATGGATGTAACAGGTCATTAGAACCTTGATTCATATTCTAAAATAATTCTAATCATCACAGGATAACATTCATTTTTAATCTATAACCAATCATACCTGTAACCTGTATATTCTGATATCATGCGTCAAAATTTTAATTCCAAAAGGCGCTGAATCCATGTTTATTTCCAAAAGGCGCTAAATCTGGTGAAAAAATTATTTTGAAAAAATATTTAAAAATAACTACTATAGCAGGATTTCTTTCATGAGTGTTTTTTTAATGTGTTATGATAGGTTTTCATTATGTATGAAATTCTCAATCATTGAAAGAAGTGAAAGTGGTCTAATAAAAAACATTGATTTACTCGAAAAGTCCAAAAGTGGATTTAGCGCCTTTTGGAATTAAACTCTTCATATAAGGAACCGTTTATATCGATTTAAGATTGTAAAGCCAATAGGACGATGTTAAAACTCACTTATTTCACAGTTAACTCCTGTAAATCCAGCCTCACATGTACACGTGTAAGAATTGACCTATTCAGTACAGGTTCCTCCATTTAGACAGGGTGAAGTGGAGCAGTCGTCTATGACTGTAAATGGTCAGTATCAAACAATTTAGGTAATTCACATAGGTGACCATCATATTTTGGTAATCAAATGCAATCGCGTTGCGATACTTTATATTACAATTAAGGTAGTTTGTACGATTTGTATATGCTACTTTTCAATATGGAAGTATATCGCATCACTCGTTTGACAGTTATCTCCCTCATAACCAGCCACACATGCACACGTGTAGGAATTGGTTCGATCAGTACAGGTTCCACCATTTTGAGTGGGGCATTCGTCTAAGTCTGTATGAATTAAACATTGCATTTGAATGTGGAAAATAACTTTTAGATAATAATTATACTGTTCATCTAAAACTTGCAATACGTCTTTCAATTCAATTTCAAGATTTGTTGGTGTAGTGGACTAGTCATCTATGTCTGTAAATGGTCAGTATTTTATATTTATATTGTTGCGACTTTTACAGAGTCACTTGGTAGCAATAGTGTGGTGATATGCTGACATGATAATCAATGCCCGATTTTCAAATGTCAGCTGCTAGTCTGTTCATTATATTGCCTTCAGTCTCTCTTATACATTATATTACAAAGATGAAATAAATGTAAACATATAAGGAACCTTTTATTTCGATTTAAGATTGTAAAGCCAATAGGACGATGTTAAAACTCACTTGTTTCACAGTTAACTCCTGTAAATCCAGGCGCACATGCACAGGTGTAAGAAGTTACGCCATCATTACAGGATCCTCCGTTTAGACAGGGTGAATTGGAGCAGTCGTCTATGTCTGTAAATGGTCAGTATCAAACAATTTAGGAATCCACATAGGTGACCATCATATTTTTGTAATCAAATGCAATTGACCTCCGATACTTCTTGCAAGGTAGTTTGTTCGATTTGAATATTTTTTCGACTTTCGAGGAAAATAGGTTTCTTTGCCAAACTTTGCACATGTTTCTATGACAACTTTCTATATTTTGTTTTTGATTGAGTAATGTGTCGAAAAATGTGGATTCCTAGATAGCTACGTAGCTTATAAATGTAGATATATAGTTAACTCAATTCTTTTTTGTATAGAAGGTGGATTTAGCGCCTTTTGGAACTGAGCTCTTCATATCTAGTATGGAAATATACTGCATCATTCGTTTTATAGTTAACTTCTTCCTAACCAGCCACACGCACACGTGTAAGAATTGGTTCGATCAGAACATGTTCTACCATTTTGGGAGTTTGAAGTGAGGCTGTCGTCTATGTCTGTATTATATTGATTGTGATTAAAACAATAATGTGGGTGTCCGTCAAACATTTCCGAGGCCAAGAGCTGCACTGCTTATTAAGTCGTGTCCTCGGGGGCAAAGACCATTGGTTATGATGGTCGAGACCGCTGAGAAGTGGACTCTAGTCCGTACAAAGTGGAAAAAGGGGCCATTTTTCATCAAAAGCGGAGGAGGGGGGGGGGGGGGGGGGAGGGCAGCTCCTCCCCCTAGGAACGCCTATGATTGGGATTAAAACATGTATTTATATAGGGAAAATGACTATTACAGATACTGTGCATCATATACTCGCAGTACAATTATCTGGAAGATCAGAGGGGTACAATTACAACGATGAAATAAATATAAACATATAAGTAACCGTATATTTCGATTTAAAATTGTACAGCCAACAAGACGATATGATACTCACTTATTTCACAGTTAACTCCTGTAAATCCAGCCTCACATGTACACGTGTAAGAATTGACCTCTTCAGTACAGGTTCCTCCATTTAGACAGGGTGAAGTGGAACAGTCGTCTATGACTGTAAATGGTCAGTATCAAACAATTTAGGTAATTCACATAGGTGACCATCATATTTTGGTAATCAAATGCAATCGCGTTGCGATACTTTATATTACAATTAAGGTAGCTTGTACAATTTGTATATGCTACTTTTCAATATGGAAGTATATCGCATCACTCGTTTGACAGTTATCTCCCTCATAACCAGCCACACATGCACACGTGTAGGAATTGGTTCGATCAGTACAGGTTCCACCATTTTGAGTGGGGCATTCGTCTAAGTCTGTATGAATTAAACATTGCATTTGAATGTGGAAAATAACTATTAGATAATAATTATACTGTTCATCTAATACTTGCAATACGTCTTTCAATTCAATTTCAAGATTTGTTGGCGTAGTGGACTAGTCATCTATGTCTGTAAATGGTCAGTATTTTCTATTTATATTGTTGCGACTTTTACAGAGTCACTTGGTAGCAATAGTGTGGTGATATGCTGACATGATAATCAATGCCCGATTTTCAAATGTCAGCTGCTAGTCTGTTCATTATATTGCCTTCAGTCTCTCTTATACATTATATTACAAAGATGAAATAAATGTAAACATATAAGGAACCGTTTATATCGATTTAAGATTGTAAAGCCAATAGGACGATGTTAAAACTCACTTGTTTCACAGTTAACTCCTGTAAATCCAGCCTCACATGTACACGTGTAAGAATTGACCTCTTCAGTACAGGTTCCTCCATTTAGACAGGGTGAAGTGGAGCAGTCGTCTATGACTGTAAATGGTCAGTATCAAACAATTTAGGTAATTCACATAGGTGACCATCATATTTTGGTAATCAAATGCAATCGCGTTGCGATACTTTATATTACAATTAAGGTAGTTTGTACGATTTGTATATGCTACTTTTCAATATGGAAGTATATCGCATCACTCGTTTGACAGTTATCTCCCTCATAACCAGCCACACATGCACACGTGTAGGAATTGGTTCGATCAGTACAGGTTCCACCATTTTGAGTGGGGCATTTGTCTAAGTCTGTATGAATTAAACATTGCATTTGAATGTGGAAAATAACTATTAGATAATAATTATACTGTTCATCTAATACTTGCAATACGTCTTTCAATTCAATTTCAAGATTTGTTGGTGTAGTGGACTAGTCATCTATGTCTGTAAATGGTCAGTATTTTATATTTATATTGTTGCGACTTTTACAGAGTCACTTGGTAGCAATAGTGTGGTGATATGCTGACATGATAATCAATGCCCGATTTTCAAATGACAGCTGCTAGTCTGTTCATTATATTGCCTTCAGTCTCTCTTATACATTATATTACAAAGATGAAATAAATGTAAACATATAAGGAACCTTTTATTTCGATTTAAGATTGTAAAGCCAATAGGACGATGTTAAAACTCACTTGTTTCACAGTTAACTCCTGTAAATCCAGGCGCACATGCACAGGTGTAAGAAGTTACGCCATCATTACAGGATCCTCCGTTTAGACAGGGTGAAGTGGAGCAGTCGTCTATGTCTGTAAATGGTCAGTATCAAACAATTTAGGAATTCACATAGGTGACCATCATATTTTTGTAATCAAATGCAATTGACCTCCGATACTTCTTGCAAGGTAGTTTGTTCGATTTGAATATTTTTTCGACTTTCGAGGAAAATAGGTTTCTTTGCCAAACTTTGCACATGTTTCTATGACAACTTTCTATATTTTGTTTTTGATTGAGTAATGTGTCGAAAAATGTGGATTCCTAGATAGCTACGTAGCTTATAAATGTAGATATATAGTTAACTCAATTCTTTTTTGTATAGAAGGTGGATTTAGCGCCTTTTGGAACTGAGCTCTTCATATCTAGTATGGAAATATACTGCATCATTCGTTTTATAGTTAACTTCTTCCTAACCAGCCACACGCACACGTGTAAGAATTGGTTCGATCAGAACATGTTCTACCATTTTGGGAGTTTGAAGTGAGGCTGTCGTCTATGTCTGTATTATATTGATTGTGATTAAAACAATAATGTGGGTGTCCGTCAAACATTTCCGAGGCCAAGAGCTGCACTGCTTATTAAGTCGTGTCCTCGGGGGCAAAGACCATTGGTTATGATGGTCGAGACCGCTGAGAAGTGGACTCTAGTCCGTACAAAGTGGAAAAAGGGGCCATTTTTCATCAAAAGCGGAGGAGGGGGGGGGGGGGGGGGGAGGGCAGCTCCTCCCCCTAGGAACGCCTATGATTGGGATTAAAACATGTATTTATATAGGGAAAATGACTATTACAGATACTGTGCATCATATACTCGCAGTACAATTATCTGGAAGATCAGAGGGGTACAATTACAACGATGAAATAAATATAAACATATAAGTAACCGTATATTTCGATTTAAAATTGTACAGCCAACAAGACGATATGATACTCACTTGTTTCACAGTTAACTCCTGTAAATCCAGCCTCACATGTACACGTGTAAGAATTGACCTCTTCAGTACAGGTTCCTCCATTTAGACAGGGTGAAGTGGAGCAGTCGTCTATGACTGTAAATGGTCAGTATCAAACAATTTAGGTAATTCACATAGGTGACCATCATATTTTGGTAATCAAATGCAATCGCGTTGCGATACTTTATATTACAATTAAGGTAGTTTGTACGATTTGTATATGCTACTTTTCAATATGGAAGTATATCGCATCACTCGTTTGACAGTTATCTCCCTCATAACCAGCCACACATGCACACGTGTAGGAATTGGTTCGATCAGTACAGGTTCCACCATTTTGAGTGGGGCATTTGTCTAAGTCTGTATGAATTAAACATTGCATTTGAATGTGGAAAATAACTATTAGATAATAATTATACTGTTCATCTAATACTTGCAATACGTCTTTCAATTCAATTTCAAGATTTGTTGGTGTAGTGGACTAGTCATCTATGTCTGTAAATGGTCAGTATTTTATATTTATATTGTTGCGACTTTTACAGAGTCACTTGGTAGCAATAGTGTGGTGATATGCTGACATGATAATCAATGCCCGATTTTCAAATGTCAGCTGCTAGTCTGTTCATTATATTGCCTTCAGTCTCTCTTATACATTATATTACAAAGATGAAATAAATGTAAACATATAAGGAACCGTTTATATCGATTTAAGATTGTAAAGCCAATAGGACGATGTTAAAACTCACTTGTTTCACAGTTAACTCCTGTAAATCTAGGCGCACATGCACAGGTGTAAGAGGTTACGCCATCATTACAGGATCCTCCGTTTAGACAGGGTGAATTGGAGCAGTCGTCTATGTCTGTAAATGGTCAGTATCAAACAATTTAGGAATTCACATAGGTGACCATCATATTTTTGTAATCAAATGCAATTGACCTCTGATACTTCTTGCAAGGTAGTTTGTTCGATTTGAATATTTTTTCAACTTTCGAGGAAAATAGGTTTCTTTTGCCCAACTTTGCACATGTGCCTATGATATCTTTCTATATTTTGTTTTTGAGTGAGTAATTTGTAAAAATGTGGATTCCTAGATAGCTACGTAGCTTATAAATGTAGATAATTATATAGTTAACTAAATTTTTTTTTTATAGAAGGTGGATTTAGCGCCTTTTGGAACTGAGCTCTTCATATCTAGTATGGAAATATACTGCATCACTCGTTTTATAGTTAACTTCTTCCTAACTTTCCACACGCACACGTGTAAGAATTGGTTCGATCAGAACATGTTCTACCATTTTGGGAGTTTGAAGTGAGGCTGTCGTCTATGTCTGTATTATATTGATTGTGATTTAAAAAATAATGTGGGTGTCCGTCAAACATTTCCGAGGCCAAGAGCTGCACTGCTTATTAAGTCGTGTCCTCGGGGGCAAAGACCATTGGTTATGATGGTCGAGACCGCTGAGAAGTGGACTCTAGTCCGTACAAAGTGGTAAAGGGGCCATTTTTCATCAAAAGCGGAGAGGGGGGGGGGGGGGGGGGCAGCCCCTCCCCCTAGGTACGCCTATGATTGGGATTAAAACATGAATTTATATAGGGAAAATGACTATTACAGATACTGTGCATCAAATACTTGCAGTACGATTATCTGGAAGATCAGAGGGGTACAATTACAACGATGAAATAAATATAAACATATAAGTAACCGTATATTTCGATTTAAGATTGTACAGCCAACAAGACGATATGACACTCACTTATTTCACAGTTAACTCCTGTAAATCCAGGCGCACATGCACAGGTGTAAGAAGTTACGCCATCATTACAGGATCCTCCGTTTAGACAGGGTGAAGTGGAGCAGTCGTCTATGTCTGTAAATGGTCAGTATCAAACAATTTAGGAATTCACATAGGTGACCATCATATTTTTGTAATCAAATGCAATTGACCTCCGATACTTCTTGCAAGGTAGTTTGTTCGATTTGAATATTTTTTCGACTTTCGAGGAAAATAGGTTTCTTTGCCAAACTTTGCACATGTTTCTATGACAACTTTCTATATTTTGTTTTTGATTGAGTAATGTGTCGAAAAATGTGGATTCCTAGATAGCTACGTAGCTTATAAATGTAGATATATAGTTAACTCAATTCTTTTTTGTATAGAAGGTGGATTTAGCGCCTTTTGGAACTGAGCTCTTCATATCTAGTATGGAAATATACTGCATCATTCGTTTTATAGTTAACTTCTTCCTAACCAGCCACACGCACACGTGTAAGAATTGGTTCGATCAGAACATGTTCTACCATTTTGGGAGTTTGAAGTGAGGCTGTCGTCTATGTCTGTATTATATTGATTGTGATTAAAACAATAATGTG
The DNA here is from genome assembly GCA_037951105.1 of Echinarachnius parma. Classification (NCBI taxonomy): domain Eukaryota; kingdom Metazoa; phylum Echinodermata; class Echinoidea; order Clypeasteroida; family Echinarachniidae; genus Echinarachnius; species Echinarachnius parma. The sequence goes on from JBAMJV010001475.1 coordinate 8,515, forward strand.
GGTGTCCGTCAAACATTTCCGAGGCCAAGAGCTGCACTGCTTATTAAGTCGTGTCCTCGGGGGCAAAGACCATTGGTTATGATGGTCGAGACCGCTGAGAAGTGGACTCTAGTCCGTACAAAGTGGAAAAAGGGGCCATTTTTCATCAAAAGCGGAGGAGGGGGGGGGGGGGGGGGGGGGAGGGCAGCTCCTCCCCCTAGGAACGCCTATGATTGGGATTAAAACATGTATTTATATAGGGAAAATGACTATTACAGATACTGTGCATCATATACTCGCAGTACAATTATCTGGAAGATCAGAGGGGTACAATTACAACGATGAAATAAATATAAACATATAAGTAACCGTATATTTCGATTTAAAATTGTACAGCCAACAAGACGATATGATACTCACTTATTTCACAGTTAACTCCTGTAAATCCAGCCTCACATGTACACGTGTAAGAATTGACCTCTTCAGTACAGGTTCCTCCATTTAGACAGGGTGAAGTGGAGCAGTCGTCTATGACTGTAAATGGTCAGTATCAAACAATTTAGGTAATTCACATAGGTGACCATCATATTTTGGTAATCAAATGCAATCGCGTTGCGATACTTTATATTACAATTAAGGTAGCTTGTACAATTTGTATATGCTACTTTTCAATATGGAAGTATATCGCATCACTCGTTTGACAGTTATCTCCCTCATAACCAGCCACACATGCACACGTGTAGGAATTGGTTCGATCAGTACAGGTTCCACCATTTTGAGTGGGGCATTTGTCTAAGTCTGTATGAATTAAACATTGCATTTGAATGTGGAAAATAACTATTAGATAATAATTATACTGTTCATCTAATACTTGCAATACGTCTTTCAATTCAATTTCAAGATTTGTTGGTGTAGTGGACTAGTCATCTATGTCTGTAAATGGTCAGTATTTTATATTTATATTGTTGCGACTTTTACAGAGTCACTTGGTAGCAATAGTGTGGTGATATGCTGACATGATAATCAATGCCCGATTTTCAAATGTCAGCTGCTAGTCTGTTCATTATATTGCCTTCAGTCTCTCTTATACATTATATTACAAAGATGAAATAAATGTAAACATATAAGGAACCGTTTATATCGATTTAAGATTGTAAAGCCAATAGGACGATGTTAAAACTCACTTGTTTCACAGTTAACTCCTGTAAATCTAGGCGCACATGCACAGGTGTAAGAGGTTACGCCATCATTACAGGATCCTCCGTTTAGACAGGGTGAATTGGAGCAGTCGTCTATGTCTGTAAATGGTCAGTATCAAACAATTTAGGAATTCACATAGGTGACCATCATATTTTTGTAATCAAATGCAATTGACCTCTGATACTTCTTGCAAGGTAGTTTGTTCGATTTGAATATTTTTTCAACTTTCGAGGAAAATAGGTTTCTTTTGCCCAACTTTGCACATGTGCCTATGATATCTTTCTATATTTTGTTTTTGAGTGAGTAATTTGTAAAAATGTGGATTCCTAGATAGCTACGTAGCTTATAAATGTAGATAATTATATAGTTAACTAAATTTTTTTTTTATAGAAGGTGGATTTAGCGCCTTTTGGAACTGAGCTCTTCATATCTAGTATGGAAATATACTGCATCACTCGTTTTATAGTTAACTTCTTCCTAACTTTCCACACGCACACGTGTAAGAATTGGTTCGATCAGAACATGTTCTACCATTTTGGGAGTTTGAAGTGAGGCTGTCGTCTATGTCTGTATTATATTGATTGTGATTTAAAAAATAATGTGGGTGTCCGTCAAACATTTCCGAGGCCAAGAGCTGCACTGCTTATTAAGTCGTGTCCTCGGGGGCAAAGACCATTGGTTATGATGGTCGAGACCGCTGAGAAGTGGACTCTAGTCCGTACAAAGTGGTAAAGGGGCCATTTTTCATCAAAAGCGGAGAGGGGGGGGGGGGGGGGGGCAGCCCCTCCCCCTAGGTACGCCTATGATTGGGATTAAAACATGAATTTATATAGGGAAAATGACTATTACAGATACTGTGCATCAAATACTTGCAGTACGATTATCTGGAAGATCAGAGGGGTACAATTACAACGATGAAATAAATATAAACATATAAGTAACCGTATATTTCGATTTAAGATTGTACAGCCAACAAGACGATATGACACTCACTTATTTCACAGTTAACTCCTGTAAATCCAGGCGCACATGCACAGGTGTAAGAAGTTACGCCATCATTACAGGATCCTCCGTTTAGACAGGGTGAAGTGGAGCAGTCGTCTATGTCTGTAAATGGTCAGTATCAAACAATTTAGGAATTCACATAGGTGACCATCATATTTTTGTAATCAAATGCAATTGACCTCCGATACTTCTTGCAAGGTAGTTTGTTCGATTTGAATATTTTTTCGACTTTCGAGGAAAATAGGTTTCTTTGCCAAACTTTGCACATGTTTCTATGACAACTTTCTATATTTTGTTTTTGATTGAGTAATGTGTCGAAAAATGTGGATTCCTAGATAGCTACGTAGCTTATAAATGTAGATATATAGTTAACTCAATTCTTTTTTGTATAGAAGGTGGATTTAGCGCCTTTTGGAACTGAGCTCTTCATATCTAGTATGGAAATATACTGCATCATTCGTTTTATAGTTAACTTCTTCCTAACCAGCCACACGCACACGTGTAAGAATTGGTTCGATCAGAACATGTTCTACCATTTTGGGAGTTTGAAGTGAGGCTGTCGTCTATGTCTGTATTATATTGATTGTGATTAAAACAATAATGTGGGTGTCCGTCAAACATTTCCGAGGCCAAGAGCTGCACTGCTTATTAAGTCGTGTCCTCGGGGGCAAAGACCATTGGTTATGATGGTCGAGACCGCTGAGAAGTGGACTCTAGTCCGTACAAAGTGGAAAAAGGGGCCATTTTTCATCAAAAGCGGAGGAGGGGGGGGGGGGGGGGAGGGCAGCTCCTCCCCCTAGGAACGCCTATGATTGGGATTAAAACATGTATTTATATAGGGAAAATGACTATTACAGATACTGTGCATCATATACTCGCAGTACAATTATCTGGAAGATCAGAGGGGTACAATTACAACGATGAAATAAATATAAACATATAAGTAACCGTATATTTCGATTTAAAATTGTACAGCCAACAAGACGATATGATACTCACTTATTTCACAGTTAACTCCTGTAAATCCAGCCTCACATGTACACGTGTAAGAATTGACCTCTTCAGTACAGGTTCCTCCATTTAGACAGGGTGAAGTGGAGCAGTCGTCTATGACTGTAAATGGTCAGTATCAAACAATTTAGGTAATTCACATAGGTGACCATCATATTTTGGTAATCAAATGCAATCGCGTTGCGATACTTTATATTACAATTAAGGTAGCTTGTACAATTTGTATATGCTACTTTTCAATATGGAAGTATATCGCATCACTCGTTTGACAGTTATCTCCCTCATAACCAGCCACACATGCACACGTGTAGGAATTGGTTCGATCAGTACAGGTTCCACCATTTTGAGTGGGGCATTTGTCTAAGTCTGTATGAATTAAACATTGCATTTGAATGTGGAAAATAACTATTAGATAATAATTATACTGTTCATCTAATACTTGCAATACGTCTTTCAATTCAATTTCAAGATTTGTTGGTGTAGTGGACTAGTCATCTATGTCTGTAAATGGTCAGTATTTTATATTTATATTGTTGCGACTTTTACAGAGTCACTTGGTAGCAATAGTGTGGTGATATGCTGACATGATAATCAATGCCCGATTTTCAAATGTCAGCTGCTAGTCTGTTCATTATATTGCCTTCAGTCTCTCTTATACATTATATTACAAAGATGAAATAAATGTAAACATATAAGGAACCGTTTATATCGATTTAAGATTGTAAAGCCAATAGGACGATGTTAAAACTCACTTGTTTCACAGTTAACTCCTGTAAATCTAGGCGCACATGCACAGGTGTAAGAGGTTACGCCATCATTACAGGATCCTGCGTTTAGACAGGGTGAATTGGAGCAGTCGTCTATGTCTGTAAATGGTCAGTATCAAACAATTTAGGAATTCACATAGGTGACCATCATATTTTTGTAATCAAATGCAATTGACCTCTGATACTTCTTGCAAGGTAGTTTGTTCGATTTGAATATTTTTTCAACTTTCGAGGAAAATAGGTTTCTTTTGCCCAACTTTGCACATGTGCCTATGATATCTTTCTATATTTTGTTTTTGAGTGAGTAATTTGTAAAAATGTGGATTCCTAGATAGCTACGTAGCTTATAAATGTAGATAATTATATAGTTAACTAAAATTTTTTTTTTATAGAAGGTGGATTTAGCGCCTTTTGGAACTGAGCTCTTCATATCTAGTATGGAAATATACTGCATCACTCGTTTTATAGTTAACTTCTTCCTAACTTTCCACACGCACACGTGTAAGAATTGGTTCGATCAGAACATGTTCTACCATTTTGGGAGTTTGAAGTGAGGCTGTCGTCTATGTCTGTATTATATTGATTGTGGTTTAAAAAATAATGTGGGTGTCCGTCAAACATTTCCGAGGCCAAGAGCTGCACTGCTTATTAAGTCGTGTCCTCGGGGGCAAAGACCATTGGTTATGATGGTCGAGACCGCTGAGAAGTGGTCTCTAGTCCGTACAAAGTGGTAAAGGGGCCATTTTTCATCAAAAGCGGAGAGGGGGGGGGGGGGGGGCAGCCCCTCCCCCTAGGTACGCCTATGATTGGGATTAAAACATGAATTTATATAGGGAAAATGACTATTACAGATACTGTGCATCAAATACTTGCAGTACGATTATCTGGAAGATCAGAGGGGTACAATTACAACGATGAAATAAATATAAACATATAAGTAACCGTATATTTCGATTTAAGATTGTACAGCCAACAAGACGATATGATACTCACTTATTTCACAGTTAACTCCTGTAAATCCAGCCTCACATGTACACGTGTAAGAATTGACCTCTTCAGTACAGGTTCCTCCATTTAGACAGGGTGTAGTGGAGCAGTCGTCTATGACTGTAAATGGTCAGTATCAAACAATTTAGGTAATTCACACAGGTGACCATCATATTTTGGTAATCAAATGCAATCGCGTTGCGATACTTTATATTACAATTAAGGTAGTTTGTACGATTTGTATATGTTACTCTTCAATATGGAAGTATATCGCATCACTCGTTTGACAGTTATCTCCCTCATAACCAGCCACACATGCACACGTGTAGGAATTGGTTCGATCAGTACAGGTTCCACCATTTTGAGTGGAGCATTCGTCTAAGTCTGTATGAATTAAACATTGCATTTGAATGTGGAAAATAACTATTAGATAATAATTATACTGTTCATCTAATACTTGCAATACGTCTTTCAATTCAATTTCAAGATTTGTTGGTGTAGTGGACTAGTGGTCTATGTCTGTAAATGGTCAGTATTTTATATTTATATTGTTGCGACTTTTACAGAGTCACTTGGTAGCAATAGTGTGGTGACATGCTAACATGATAATCAATGCCCGATTTTCAAATGTCAGCTGCTAGTCTGTTCATTATATTGCTTTCAGTCTCTCTTATACATTATATTACAAAGATGAAATAAATGTAAACATATAAGGAACCGTTTATATCGATTTTAAGATTGTAAAGCCAATAGGACGATGTTAAAACTCACTTGTTTCACAGTTAACTCCTGTAAATCCAGGCGCACATGCACAGGTGTAAGAAGTTACGCCATCATTACAGGATCCTCCGTTTAGACAGGGTGAAGTGGAGCAGTCGTCTATGTCTGTAAATGGTCAGTATCAAACAATTTATGAATTCACATAGGTGACCATCATATTTTTGTAATCAAATGCAATTGACCTCTGAAACTTCTTGCAAGGTAGTTTGTTCGATTTGAATATTTTTTCAACTTTCGAGGAAAATAGGTTTCTTTTGCCCAACTTTGCACATGTGCCTATGATAACTTTCTATATTTAGTTTTTGAGTGAGTAATTTGTAAAAATGTGGATTCCTAGATAGCTACGTAGCTTATAAATGTAGATAATTATATAGTTAACTCAAATTTTTTTATTTTATAGAAGGTGGATTTAGCGCCTTTTGGAACTGAGCTCTTCATATCTAGTATGGGAATATACTGCATCGCTCGTTTTATAGTTAACTTCTTCCTAACCTTCCACACGCACACGTGTAAGAATTGGTTCGATCAGAACATGTTCTACCATTTTGGGAGTTTGAAGTGAGGTTGTCGTCTATGTCTGTATTATATTGATTGTGATTAAAACAATAATGTGGGTGTCCGTCAAACATTTCCGAGGCCAAGAGCTGCACTGCTTATTAAGTCGTGTCCTCGGGGGCAAAGACCATTGGTTATGATGGTTGAGACCGCTGAGAAGTGGACTCTAGTCCGTACAAAGTGGAAAAGGGGCCATTTTTCATCAAAAGCGGAGAGGGGGGGGGGGGGGGGCAGCCCCTCCCCCTAGGTACGCCTATGATTGGGATTAAAACATGAATTTATATAGGGAAAATTACTATTACAGATACTGTGCATCAAATACTTGCAGTACAAATTTCTGGAAGATCAGAGGGGTACAATTACAACGATGAAATAATTATAAACGTATAAGTAACCGTATATTTCGATTTAAGATTGTACAGCCAAGAAGACGATATGATACTCACTCATTTCACAGTTAACTCCTGTAAATCCAGCCTCACATGTACACGTGTAAGAATTGAACTCTTCAGTACAGGTTCCTCCATTTAGACAGGGTGAAGTGGAGCAGTCGTCTATGTCTGTAAATGGTCAGTATCAAACAATTTAGGTAATTCACATAGGTGACCATCATATTTTTGTAATCAAATGCAATCGCGTTGTGTTACTTTATATTACAAATAAGGTAGTTTGTACGATTTGTATATGTTATTTTTCAATATGGAAGTATATCGCATCACTCGTTTGACAGTTATCTCCCTCATAACCAGCCACACATGCACACGTGTAGGAATTGGTTCGATCAGTACAGGTTCCACCATTTTGAGTGGGGCATTCGTCTAAATCTGTATGAATTAAACATTGCATTCGAATGTGGAAAATAACTATTAGATAATAATTATATTGTTCATCTAATACTTGCAATACGACTTTCAATTCAATTTCAAGATTTGTTGGTGTAGTGGACTAGTCGTCTATGTCTGTAGATGGTCAGTATTTTATATATATATTGTTGCGACTGTTACAGAGTCACTTGGTAGCAATAGTGTGATGATATGCTGACATGATAATCAATGCCCGATTTTCAAATGTCAGCTGCTAGTCTGTTAGTTATATTGCCTTCAGTCTCTCTTATACATTATATTACAAAGATGAAATAAATGTAAACATATAAGGAACCGTTTATATCGATTTAAGATTGTAAAGGCAATAGGACGATGTTAATACTCACTTGTTTCACAGTTAACTCCTGTAAATCCAGGCGCACATGCACAGGTGTAAGAAGTTACGCCATCATTACAGGATCCTCCGTTTAGACAGGGTGAAGTGGAGCAGTCGTCTATGTCTGTAAATGGTCAGTATCAAACAGTTTAGGAATTCACCTAGGTGACCATAATATTATATTTGTAATAAAATGCAATTGACCTCTGATTCTTCTTGCAAGGTAGTTTGTTCGATTTGAATATTTTTTCAACTTTCAAGGAAAATACGTTTCTTTTGCCCAACTTTGCACATGTGCCTATGATAACTTTCTATATTTTGTTTTTGAGTGAGTAATTTGTACAAATGTGGATTCCTAGATAGCTACGTAGCTTATAAACAGGCGCGCCGGAAGCAGTTTTGGATTGGGGTGGCAAAACCCTAAGGGGGCTCACGATTTATGTGTTTAGGGGCTCATGCCCAACCACACTCACAAGGTTGCCAATGTTGAGCCAGAGGTGAGAGTGAGACATTGCGAGGATAAAGCCACCAAGCCCGAGGGAGCGAAGTGACTGAGCGGTGTACCCCTCCCACGGTAGGGAGCTTTTGCATTTAGCTTACAACATAGCTTATAGCCAACAATGAGTCCCGAGGGAGCGAAGCGACTGAGGGCTGGGGCAGAGCCAGATGGGGGGGGGGGGTTGTTTGGGAGGGGGTATCCCCCTCCCACAGGAACATTTTTGAATTAATATACTTGAAATTGTGCAATCTGGTGCATAAAAACATAAACCATATGCCACATTTGTATGTTCCAACATCATAGCTTACAGCCAAAAATTAGTCCCGTGGGAGCAAAGCGACCGAGGGCTGGGGCAGAGCCAGAGGGGGAGGGTTTGGGAGGGGGAATGCCCCTCCCACGGGGAAGATTTTGCATTTATATACTTGAAATTGTGCAATCTGGTGCATAAAACTATAAACCATATGCCACATTATGATCCAACATCATAGCGTACAGCCAAAAATTAGTCCCGTGGGAGCAAAGCGACCGAGGGCTGGGGCAGAGCCAGAGGGGGAGGGTTTGGGAGGGGGAATGCCCCTCCCACGGGGAAGATTTTGCATTTATATACTTGAAATTGTGCAATCTGGTGCATAAAACTATAAACCATATGCCACATTATGATCCAACATCATAGCGTACAGCCAAAAATGAGTCCCGAGGGAGCGAACGCGACCGAGGGCTGGGGCAGAGCCAGAGGGGGAGGGTTTGGGAGGGGGAATCTCCCTCCCACGGAGAAGATTTTGCATTTATATACCTGCAACAGCCTACACAGGTACTACGTAGACCGGACCAGAAAAAAACCCACCCCAGACGTACCATACGCAAGTTACACAACAAACTGAGATAGTTTGTTTGTGCGCGAAGCGCGCAGCGAAAACTTTAAATGGATGTATAATTTAGTTTTTAAACGTTAGAATTAACAAGTATTGGCTGATACATTTATTGTTTTCTTTTCCTTTTTCTTTCTTTCTTTCTTTCTTTTTTCTCTTTTTTTTGTGAGGGTGGGGGGGCTTTTTGTGGGGGCAAAAACGCGTTTTGCCCCCCCACTTTTTGGATTGGGGGGGGGGGGGGGGGGCGGCTGCCCCCCCACTTCCGGCGCCTATGCTTATAAATGTAGATACATGATTAACTCAAATTTTTTTTTTATAGAAGGTGGATTTATCGCCTTTTGGAACTGAGCTCTTCATATCTAGTATGAAAATATACTGCATCACTCGTTTTACAGTTAACTTCTTCCTAACCAGCCACACGCACACGTGTAAGAATTGGTTCGATCAGAACATGTTCTACCATTTTGGGAGTTTAAAGTGAGGCTGTCGTCTATGTCTGTATTATATTGATTGTGATTAAAAAAATAATGTGGGTGTCCGTCAAACATTTCCGAGGCCAAGAGCTGCACTGCTTATTAAGTTGTGTCCTGGGGGGCAAAGACCATTGGTTATGATGGTCGAGACCGCTGAGAAGTGGACTCTAGTCTGTACAAAGTGGAAAAGGGGCCTTTTTCATCAAAAGCGGAGAGGGGGGGGGGGCAGCCCCTCCCCCTAGGTACGCCTATGATTGGGATTAAAACATGAATTTATATAGGGAAAATGACTATTACAGATACTGTGCATCAAATACTTGCAGTACGATTATCTGGAAGATCAGAGGGGTACAATTACAACGATGAAATAAATATAGACATATAAGTAACCGTATATTTCGATTTAAAATTGTACAGCCAACAAGACGATATGATACTCACTTATTTCACAGTTAACTCCTGTAAATCCAGCCTCACATGTACACGTGTAAGAATTGACCTCTTCAGTACAGGTTCCTCCATTTAGACAGGGTGACGTGGAGCAGTCGCCTAAGTCTGTAAATGGTCAGTATCAAACAATTTAGGTAATTCACATAGGTGACCATCATATTTTTGTAATCAAATGCGATCGCGTTGCGGTACTTTATATTGCAATTAAGGTAGTTTGTACGATTTGTATATGTTATTTTTCAATATGGAAGTATATCGCATCACTCGTTTGACAGTTATCTCCCTCATAACCAGCCACACATGCACACGTGTATGAATTGGTTCGATCAGTATACAGGTTCCACCATTTTGAGTGGGTCATTCGTCTAAATCTGTATGAATTAAACATTGCATTCGAATGTGGAAAATAACTATTAAATAATAATTATACTGTTCATCTAATACTTGCAATACGACTTTCAATTCAATTTCAAGATTTGTTGGTGTAGCGGACTAGTCGTCTATGTCTGTAAATGGTCAGTATTTTATATTTATATTATTGCGACTTTTACAGAGTCACTTGGTAGCAATAGTGTGGTGATATGCTGACATGATAATCAATGCCCGATTTTCAAATGTCAGCTGCTAGTCTGTTGATTATATTGCCTTCAGTCTCTCTTATACATAATATTAGGAACCGTTTATATCGATTTAAGATTGTAAAGCCAATAGGACGATGTTAAAACCCACTTGTTTCACAGTTAACTCCTGTAAATCCAGCCTCACATGTACACGTGTAAGAATTGACCTCTTCAGTACAGGTTCCACCATTTAGACAGGGTGAAGTGGAGCAGTCGTATATGTCTGTAAATGGTCAGTATCAAACAATTTAGGAAATTCACATAGGTGACCATCAATTGTTGTAATCAAATGCAATTGCGTTGCGATACCTTATATTACAAGGTAGTTTGTACGATTTGTATATGTTATTTTTCAATATGGAATATATCGCGTCACTTGTTTGACAGTTATCTCCCTCATAACCAGCCACACATGCACACGTGTATGAATTGGTTCGATCAGTACAGGTTCCACCATTTTGAGTGGGGCATTCGTCTAAGTCTGTATGAATTAAACATTGCATTTGAATATGGAAAATAACTATTACATACTATTTATACTGTTCATCTAATACTTGCAATACGACTTTCAATTCAATTTCAGGATTTTTGGGTGTAGTGGAGCAGTCGTCTATGTCTTTTAATGGTCAGTATTTTATATTTATATTGTTACGACTTTTACAGAGTCACTTGGTAGCAATAGCGTGGTATTATGCTGACATGATAATCAATGCCCGATTTTCAAATGTCAGCTGCTAGTCTGTTCATTATATTGCTTTCAGTCTCTCTTATACATTATATTACAAAGATGAAATAAATGTAAAAATATAAGGAACCGTTTATATCGATTTAAGATTGTAAAGCCAATAGGACGATGTTAATACTCACTTGTTTCACAGTTAACTCCTGTAAATCCAGGTGCACACGCACAGGTGTAAGAATCGACCCCATCAGTACAGGTTCCTCCATTTTGACAGGGTGAAATTACAGTTAACCTCTTCTTAACCAGCCACACATACAATTCGAAACATATGTATGTTAATATGGGTTTCATGTTATATAGCTTAGGAAATTGCCCTTAAAATGATAGATCATACATCTTGATCGCCTTACGCTTCACGGACCACCACCGTATTATCCAAAGTCATGCAAAAACTACCCGTGTCCAAGTTTGCCGTTGTTTTGTTATATTATGAATGGATGCGTCTGTTTACCGTTTTTTCAAAAGAACATGTTAAGAATATCCAGCTGGTTGCCAGTATGGTTCATGAGGTGGAAGGTGGAAGGTGGAAACATCAAGGTGGAAGGGAATCCCCCACCATCCTCCCATCAGCAACCGCACTGTTCGGAGGCAGGGCCCTGAATAGGACATGTAGGATGAAGTTATCTCTGAAAGTCAGACAACAGATGCAACCATTCACAAAAGAAAAGCACTGCAAACTTGGACACGGGTAGTTTTTGCATGACTTTGGATAATTCGGTCGCGTTCGGTGAGGCGTGAAATGATTAGAATGGATGATTTATCATTTTAAAGGCAATTTTCCAAGCTTTAACATGATACCAATAGCAACATATATATATATGCTTTGAATTGTGGATTTATAAGCTATTAAAGTCCGGTTTCGTTTTTTTTTACTCGCACTGTATAATAAAATCTAAACCCTTTAAAAAAAGTTCGGAAACTCAAGTTTGATCGATCATATCTCTCGTATTTTTTTAATAAGAATACTCAAAATCGGTGACACAATAAAGCCTCATTATCTGCCTTTCAAACGGTGCATTATGTGTAGTGCTTATTCAATTGGGGCGATTGCAGTGGCCCAGAGAATAGGGAGAGGCAGGAAGTGAAATGTCTCAAAATGGCCCCAATGCATTTAATTTACGAGTGCATTACTGTGTTGACCAGTTTTCTAAAGGTTAACATTCTATTGAATACTGCCACCCTTTCCATTCATCAAAAATTGTTGATTTTGATACCATTTGAATGGAAATTATCTCTTCATTAAGGTGACATATTAATCGTAAGGATTATGCAAATGGGGTGTGTGCAGCGAACCGACAGCATCAGACAAAAAGATATGGAGGTTGACAAAAAATCAGAGCGTTGCATTTTTTCGAGCTATTGGGAGGATTTGTTAGCATTTCAAATAAAATATTCATGATTTAAATTGATATCAACGGGAAGCCCAACAACTCTTCTGTATGGAAATGTGAAATTTATAAAGATTTTAGCAAAGGCCGGCTGCAGGGAGATAAATGTGGGGGAGCCTCAAAAGTGACCCATTTTGAAACGCTCTGATTTCAAGGGACAACTGAGTCACTTTTCATGCGTTTTCAATTGAATTCTTCTCATTCATGGCCAACTCATTCAAGTCGCATTACATCCTCTACAATGGTAAAGGATACCGACACCAAATCAGAGAGTTTTGAAATGGGTCACTTTTGAGGCTCCCCTACATTCATCTCCCTGCAGCCGCCCTTTGCTAAAATCATCAGAAATTTCACATTTTCATACAGAAGAGTTGTTAGGCTTTACGTTAATATCAATTTAAATCATGAATATTTTATTTGAAATGCTAAAAGATCCTCCCAACAGCTCGAAAAAATGCAACGCTCTGATTTTTTGTCAACCTCCATATCTTTTTGTCTGATTTCACACTCGACTCATCTCCATATTCCGGTTCGCTGCCCACACCCCATTTGCATAATCCTTACGATTAATATGCCACCGCAATGAAGAGATAATTTCCATTCAAATGGTATCAAATTCAACAATTTTGATGGATGGAAAGGGTGGCAGTATTCAATAGAATATTAACCTTTAGAAAACTGGTCAACATAGTCATGCACTCGTAAATTAAATGCATTGGGGCCATTTTGCGACATTTCACTACCTGCCTCCCCATATTCTCTGGGATACTGCAATCGCCCCAATTGCATAATCACTACACATAATGCACCGTTTGAAAGGTATATAATGAGGCCTCATTGTGTCACCGATTTTGAGTATTCTTATTAAAAAATACGAGAGATATGATCGATCAAACTTGAGTTTCCGAACTTTTTTTGAGGGGTTTATTTTATAGATGTCAAAATATCATTAGTAACCCTTTGTAACGATATGAAATTGTTGAGCCAACAAGACGATATGATACTCACTTGTTTCACAGATATCTCCTTCATATCCAGGCACACAATCGCACGTGTCAGGATCGGTCGCATCATTACAGGTTCCACCATTTAAACAGGGTGAACCGGAGGAGCAGTCGACTGTGTATTATGATTGGGAATACAAAATAGAAGATAAATAGGGGAATAAGCTATTATGAATAGTGTGCATCACATTCTTGCAATACGATTTGTATTTCAATTGAAGTGATCATGAGTAAATATTGAAACAGAATATACGGGAAATAACCTTAAATATACTGTGCATCAAATACTTGCAGTACGATTATCACTATTTAATGAAAGATCAGAGAGATATAACTTAAACGATGAAATACAATTATACAAACTTAGTAACCGTTTATATCGGTTGAAAATTGTTAAGCCAACAATAAGATATGATACTCACTTATTTCACAGTAATCTCCTCCAAATCCAGGCGCACATGCACACGTGTAAGAATCGATCTCATCAGTACAGGTTCCTCCATTTTGGCAGGGTGAAGGGGAGCAGTCGTCTATGTCTGGATATGATCAGAAATTCACACAGGTGACCATCATATCGTGGTAATAAAATGCAATCGGTCTGCCGTATTTATTACAATGTAGTTTGTACGATTTCAGTATGTTATTTATACGTATAGCACTATTTAGACATGTGATATACATTAAAAGGGTAGTTCATTTTTGGTATAGAGGGCGCTGCACTAAAGAATTTCTTTATTCGATGATTACAAAAATTACAAAAATTCTTACATTTTGTCAACAATTTTCAAAAGAGGTTTTTAATTAGTCGTTGATGGTCTCTCTGATAATCATTATTTTAACAAAACATCACATGCCTAATGTTGCATGACAAATGGTTGAAACTAATGTTGTTTTAAAGAGCGCCCTCTTGTGTTTTATTGGCTTTTTTGTAATGATAACAAACTTTTTACTTCGTCGTTTGTAATTTTGTATACTGTTACCTTTCGAGCATGGGGAGTTATAACTATTAGTTTGTAATGTTATTATGCAGGTTTTGGTTACTGAAGTTCAACATTATCAAAACTGTACTACCCCTTTAATGTAAAACAACACCTATCATTCACAAATTGTTGGTAAATTAAAAGCGTTCTGCAAGTATATATTGTGTATTAAACGGTATGTTCTCAACAAAATTACAATTATGATCGACTATCTTTAAAGTTATTGTTGCAGAAAATGTGAAAATATATGAAAATGTTATACTGGTATTTTATCAAAGCAAACAAAACGTGATTGCATGCTTTATTGCAAACAGCATAACCAGATAATAACATACATCTTGAATGCAAATCATTGTTCATATTTATATTGGTGCCACTTGAACATTATCATATTTACAGACAAACCTGGTAGCAAAATGTTTATATGGTAATCAATGCCCGATTTTGAAATATCAGCTGCTCTGATGGTCTGATGATTATATTCTTTTTAGTCCCCCTAATATATTGCAAATAATTATTTAATGGAAGATCAGAGATATATAATCAAAACAATGAAATACATGTCAAAATATCATCACTAACCATTTGTAAAAGCCAACAAGCCAACATGATACTCACCTATTGTACAGTCAACTCCTGTAAATCCAGTCAAACATGTACACGTGTAAGCATTACCCCCATCAGTACAGGTTCCACCATTCTGGCAGGGGTTCGGATCACATTCGTCTGTGCCGACTGTGAATGATCAGTTTCAAACAATTAAGGACATTTCACATAAGTAGCTATATTTTATTTTTTGATAATCGAAGTGCAATCGGTCTGCGATACTTATTATGCAGTGGCGTATGTAGGGGGGGGGGGGGGGGGGGGGGGTTAGGGGTTTAAACCCCAAACCCCCTTGGGCTGCCAAGAGAAAATGTTTCAATGAAATGAAAGTGAAAGTGAAAAAAGTGGGAAAAAAATCACTTACGGGGGTTCAAAGTAGCACAAAAAAAATCGCCGCTTCGCGGCTTATGGACAATGCTCCGCATCGTCATTGTGTCAACCACCCCCTCCCCCTTAGCAAAAAGCTAAATCCCCCCCTGTTATGAGGTAGTTTGGGCAATTATAATAATGGTATCTATCTGTTATGGTAGTATACTGCGCCCCTTGACAGTTATCTCCTTCATAACTAGCCATACATGCAAGAATTGGTTCGATCAGTACATGTTCCACCATTTTGGGTGAAGTCGCGCTGTTATCTATGTCTGTATTAATTTGATTGCGATAGTTGAGTATTGGTCAAACTGAACTTTAGTAATGAAAACCTGCAACATTATTTCAGCTGTTTCTGAACCGATTTTGATCAAATCAATTTTATTCTGTCATCAAAATTGTATGTTCCTTCGAATTTGACAGTCAGGTTTTCATTATCTCACAATTAAAATTTCGGGGGCACTTCGGGAAATACAAATACTCAACACTACCTTTAAACATCGAATCTATATAGGGGAGATCACTCTTTGCATCAAATAATTGTGGTACGATTTCATTCCATTTTCAAGATTTGTTTGTGTGGGTGCAACATGATATACTGTATACAAATTAAGTTTAAAAATAAAGGGATCAAGTTAAAAACATGGTAACATTGTCCACATCTTCCAAATACGATTGAAATTCTAGCGGTTCCCTCATACCTTGTTGTATTCGTATTAACAATAGAAAATGGGACAGGTTTCACTTTGTTGCATTTCCCTTTCGTTAACAATATCAATTACGATTAAATTGTTCAGATGTTAAACTATCCACAGGACAGTCAGTACTGTGTACAAAGTCAGTGCAATGAGTTAGTGCATTCACTTTGCATTTTGCTTATTACTCAACCATACCATATAACGTCCATTTAATTTGAAATTTGTACATAATGCCCAGTGGACATACCAGATATCAACAACATACATTTTATAAACCATTCATCACTTTTTGCACATGTCAACAAAGTCACTAAATCCATTTTAAAGGACAAGTCTTGAATATATGTTTGAGAGATATGACGTGGAAAACATTATACTTATACAATGAAGCAACTACAATCGGGATGACATGTCTTTCTTGGGCATAATGAGCAAACTCTTTCTGGGGTGGCAAAACAAATTCTGCATCACTACCAGGTATAGCGTAATGAGTTGCCAATACTCATTTAAGCGGTGAGTCTGGGAATTTGCGAGGGAGCGAAGTGACCAAACCCTGTA
The DNA here is from genome assembly GCA_037951105.1 of Echinarachnius parma. Taxonomy (NCBI): domain Eukaryota; kingdom Metazoa; phylum Echinodermata; class Echinoidea; order Clypeasteroida; family Echinarachniidae; genus Echinarachnius; species Echinarachnius parma. The sequence goes on from JBAMJV010001475.1 coordinate 25,255, forward strand.
TGAGCGAGTCGACTGGGCGGGGGAGTGTGCCCATCCAACGGTAAGGTGCTTTTACATTTTTGGACTTGAAAATGTGCAATCTGGCGCATACCTAGGAATTTCCGACTTGACGCCATACTATTGTGTAAGTGCGTTGTGATTCTACCAACTGGGGAAACATGTTTTATTTGTTTCAGGAAGATTTTCAAAATCAGCTGCTTTTACGGTCTGCCAATTATACTGCTTTCATTCTCTCTTATATATTGGGAATTATTTTTAATGCAAGATCAGAGATACAAATTAAAACCAAAACAAATCAAATAAATAAAAAAACATATCCTCAGGAACCAAAACGATTGAAAATTGTTAGGCCAACAAGACGATATAATACTCACTTGTTTCACAGTTATCTCCTTCAAATCCAGGCGCACATATACACGTGTACGAATCGACCCCATCAGTACAGGTTCCTCCATTTAGACAGGGTGAAGTGGAGCAGTCGTCTAAGTCTGTAAATATGGTCAGTATCAAACAATTTAGGTAATTCACATAGGTGACCATCATATTTTTGTAATCAAATGCAATCGCGTTGCGGTACTTTATATTGCAATTAAGGTAGTTTGTACGATTTGTATATGTTATTTTTCAATATGGAAGTATATCGCATCACTCGTTTGACAGTTATCTCCCTCATAACCAGCCACACATGCACACGTGTATGAATTGGTTCGATCAGTATACAGGTTCCACCATTTTGAGTGGGTCATTCGTCTAAATCTGTATGAATTAAACATTGCATTCCAATGTGGAAAATAACTATTAGATAATAATTATACTGTTCATCTAATACTTGCAATACGACTTTCAATTCAATTTCAAGATTTGTTGGTGTAGCGGACTAGTCGTCTATGTCTGTAAATGGTCAGTATTTTATATTTATATTGTTGCGACTTTTACAGAGTCACTTGGTAGCAATAGTGTGGTGATATGCTGACATGATAATCAATGCCCGATTTTCAAATGTCAGCTGCTAGTCTGTTAATTATATTGCCTTCAGTCTCTCTATTACATAATATTAGGAACCGTTTATATCGATTTAAGATCGTAAAGCCAATAGGACGATGTTAATACTCACTTGTTTCACAGTTAACTCCTGTAAATCCAGCCTCACATGTACACGTATAAGAATCGACCCCATCAGTACAGGTTCCACCATTTAGACAGGGTGAAGTGGAGCAGTCGTATATGTCTGTAAATGGTCAGTATCAAACAATTTAGGAAATTCACATAGGTGACCATCAATTGTTGTAATCAAATGCAATTGCGTTGCGATACCTTATATTACAAGGTAGTTTGAACGATTTGTATATGTTATTTTTCAATATGGAATATATCGCGTCACTTGTTTGACAGTTATCTCCCTTATAACCAGCCACACATGCACACGTGTATGAATTGGTTCGATCAGTACAGGTTCCACCATTTTGAGTGGGGCATTCGTCTAAGTCTGTATGAATTAAACATTGCATTTGAATATGGAAAATAACTATTACATACTATTTATACTGTTCATCTAATACTTGCAATACGACTATCAATTCAATTTCAGGATTTTTGGGTGTAGTGGAGCAGTCGTCTATGTCTTTTAATGGTCAGTATTTTATATTTATATTGTTACGACTTTTACAGAGTCACTTGGTAGCAATAGCGTGGTATTATGCTGACATGATAATCAATGCCCGATTTTCAAATGTCAGCTGCTAGTCTGTTCATTATATTGCTTTCAGTCTCTCGTATACATTATATTACAAAGATGAAATAAATGTAAAAATATAAGGAACCGTTTATATCGATTTAAGATTGTAAAGCCAATAGGACGATGTTAATACTCACTTGTTTCACAGTTAACTCCTGTAAATCCAGGCGCACATGCACAGGTGTAAGAATCGACCCCATCAGTACAGGTTCCTCCATTTTGACAGGGTGAATTGGAGCAGTCGTCTATGACTGTAAATGGTAAGTATCAATTAATTTAGGAATTCACATAGGTGACCATCATATTTTTGTAATCAAATGCAATTGACCTCTGATACTTCTTGCAAGGTAGTTTGTTCGATTTGAATATTTTTTCAACTTTCGAGGAAAATAGGTTTCTTTGCCAAACTTTGCACATGTGCCTATGATAACTTTCTATATTTTGTTTTTGAGTGAGTAATTTGTAAAAATGTGGATTCCTAGATAGCTACGAAGGTTAGAAATGTAAGTATATCGTTAACTAAATTTGTATGGAAAGTGCATTTAGCGCCTTTCGGAACTGAGCTCTTCATATCTAGAATGGAAATATACTGCGTCCCTCGTTTTACAGTTAACCTCTTCTTAACCAGCCACACATACAATTCGAAACATATGTATGTTAATATGGGTTTCATGTTATATAGCTTAGGAAATTGCCCTTAAAATGATAGATCATACATCTTGATCGCCTTACGCTTCACGGACCACAACCGTATTATCCAAAGTCATGCAAAAACTACCCGTGTCCAAGTTTGCCGTTGTTTTGTTATATCATGAATGGATGCGTCTGTTTACCGTTTTTTCAAAAGAACATGTTAAGAATATCCAGCTGGTTGCCAGTATGGTTCATGAGGTAGAAGGTGGAAGGTGGAAACATCAAGGTGGAAGGGAATCCCCCACCATCCTCCCATCAGCAACCCCACTGTTCGGAGGCAGGGCCCTGAATAGGACATGTAGGATGAAGTTATCTCTGAAAGTCAGACAACAGATGCAACCATTCACAAAAGAAAAGCACTGCAAACTTGGACACGGGTAGTTTTTGCATGACTTTGGATAATTCGGTCGCGTTCGGTGAGGCGTGAAATGATTAGAATGGATGATTTATCATTTTAAAGGCAATTTTCCAAGCTTTAACATGATACCAATAGCAACATATATATATGCTTTGAATTGTGGATATATAAGCTATCAAAGTCCGGTTTCGTTTTTTTTTTACTCGCACTGTATAATAAAATCTAAACCCTTTAAAAAAAGTTCGGAAACTCAAGTTTGATCGATCATATCTCTCGTATTTTTTTTAATAAGAATACTCAAAATCGGTGACACAATAAAGCCTCATTATCTGTCTTTCAAACGGTGCATTATGTGTAGTGCTTATTCAATTGGGGCGATTGCAGTGGCCCAGAGAATAGGGAGAGGCAGGAAGTGAAATGTCTCAAAATGGCCCCAATGCATTTAATTTACGAGTGCATTACTGTGTTGACCAGTTTTCTAAAGGTTAACATTCTATTGAATACTGCCACCCTTTCCATTCATCAAAAATTGTTGATTTTGATACCATTTGAATGGAAATTATCTCTTCATTAAGGTGACATATTAATCGTAAGGATTATGCAAATGGGGTGTGTGCAGCGAACCGACAGCATCAGACAAAAAGATATGGAGTTGACAAAAAATCAGAGCGTTGCATTTTTTCGAGCTTTTGGGAGGATTTGTTAGCATTTCAAATAAAATATTCATGATTTAAATTGATATCAACGGGAAGCCCAACAACTCTTCTGTATAGAAATGTGAAATTTATAAAGATTTTAGCAAAGGCCGGCTGCAGGGAGATAAATGTGGGGGAGCCTCAAAAGTGACCCATTTTGAAACGCTCTGATTTCAAGGGACAACTGAGTCACTTTTCATGCGTTTTCAATTGAATTCTTCTCATTCATGGCCAACTCATTCAAGTCGCATTACATCCTCTACAATGGTAAAGGATACCGACACCAAATCAGAGAGTTTTGAAATGGGTCACTTTTGAGGCTCCCCTACATTCATCTCCCTGCAGCCGCCCTTTGCTAAAATCATCAGAAATTTCACATTTTCATACAGAAGAGTTTTTAGGCTTTACGTTAATATCAATTTAAATCATGAATATTTTATTTGAAATGCTAAAAGATCCTCCCAACAGCTCGAAAAAATGCAACGCTCTGATTTTTTGTCAACCTCCATATCTTTTTGTCTGATTTCACACTCGACTCATCTCCATATTCCGGTTCGCTGCCCACACCCCATTTGCATAATCCTTACGATTAATATGCCACCGCAATGAAGAGATAATTTCCATTCAAATGGTATCAAATTCAACAATTTTGATGGATGGAAAGGGTGGCAGTATTCAATAGAATATTAACCTTTAGAAAACTGGTCAACATAGTCATGCACTCGTAAATTAAATGCATTGGGGCCATTTTGCGACATTTCACTACCTGCCTCCCCATATTCTCTGGGATACTGCAATCGCCCCAATTGCATAATCACTACACATAATGCACCGTTTGAAAGGTATATAATGAGGCCTCATTGTGTCACCGATTTTGAGTATTCTTATTAAAAAATACGAGAGATATGATCGATCAAACTTGAGTTTCCGAACTTTTGTTGAGGGGTTTATTTTATAGATGTCAAAATATCATTAGTAACCCTTTGTAACGATATGAAATTGTTGAGCCAACAAGACGATATGATACTCACTTGTTTCACAGATATCTCCTTCATATCCAGGCACACAATCGCACGTGTCAGGATCGGTCGCATCATTACAGGTTCCACCATTTAAACAGGGTGAACCGGAGGAGCAGTCGACTGTGTATTATGATTGGGAATACAAAATAGAAGATAAATAGGGGAATAAGCTATTATGAATAGTGTGCATCACATTCTTGCAATACGATTTGTATTTCAATTGAAGTGATCATGAGTAAATATTGAAACAGAATATACGGGAAATAACCTTAAATATACTGTATACGTACTTGCAGTACGATTATCACTATTTAATAAAAGATCAGAGAGATATAACTTAAACGATGAAATAAAATTATACAAACTTAGTAACCGTTTATATCGGTTGAAAATTGTTAAGCCAACAATAAGATATGATACTCACTTATTTCACAGTAATCTCCTCCAAATCCAGGCGCACATGCACACGTGTAAGAATCGACCCCATCAGTACAGGTTCCTCCATTTTGGCAGGGTGAAGGGGAGCAGTCGTCTATGTCTGGAAATTCACACAGGTGACCATCATATCGTGGTAATAAAATGCAATCGGTCTGCCGTATTTATTACAATGTAGTTTGTACGATTTCAGTATGTTATTTATACGTATAGCACTATTTAGACATGTGATATACATTAAAAGGGTAGTTCATTTTTGGTATAGAGGGCGCTGCACTAAAGAATTTCTTTATTCGATGATTACAAAAATTACAAAAATTCTTACATTTTGTCAACAATTTTCAAAAGAGGTTTTTAATTAGTCGTTGATGGTCTCTCTGATAATCATTATTTTAACAAAACATCACATGCCTAATGTTGCATGACAAATGGTTGAAACTAATGTTGTTTTAAAGAGCGCCCTCTTGTGTTTTATTGGCTTTTTTGTAATGATAACAAACTTTTTACTTCGTCGTTTGTAATTTTGTATACTGTTACCTTTCGAGCATGGGGAGTTATAACTATTAGTTTGTAATGTTATTATGCAGGTTTTGGTTACTGAAGTTCAACATTATCAAAACTGTACTACCCCTTTAATGTAAAACAACACCTATCATTCACAAATTGTTGGTAAATTAAAAGCGTTCTGCAAGTATATTTTGTGTATTAAACGGTATGTTCTCAACAAAATTACAATTATGATCGACTATCTTTAAAGTTATTGTTGCAGAAAATGTGAAAATATATGAAAATGTTATACTGGTATTTTATCAAAGCAAACAAAACGTGATTGCATGCTTTATTGCAAACAGCATAACCAGATAATAACATACATCTTGAATGCAAATCATTGTTCATATTTATATTGGTGCCACTTGAACATTATCATATTTACAGACAAACCTGGTAGCAAAATGTTTATATGGTAATCAATGCCCGATTTTGAAATATCAGCTGCTCTGATGGTCTGATGATTATATTCTTTTTAGTCCCCCTAATATATTGCAAATAATTATTTAATGGAAGATCAGAGATATATAATCAAAACAATGAAATACATGTCAAAATATCATCACTAACCATTTGTAAAAGCCAACAAGCCAACATGATACTCACCTATTGTACAGTCAACTCCTGTAAATCCAGTCAAACATGTACACGTGTAAGCATTACCCCCATCAGTACAGGTTCCACCATTCTGGCAGGGGTTCGGATCACATTCGTCTGTGCCGACTGTGAATGATCAGTTTCAAACAATTAAGGACATTTCACATAAGTAGCTATATTTTATTTTTTGATAATCGAAGTGCAATCGGTCTTATTATGCAGTGGCGTATGTAGGGGGGGGGGGGGGGGGTTAGGGGTTTAAACCCCAAACCCCCTTGGGCTGCCAAGAGAAAATGTTTCAATGAAATGAAAGTGAAAGTGAAAAAAGTGGGAAAAAAAAATCATTTACGGGGGTTCAAAGTAGCAAAAAAAAAATCGCCGCTTCGCGGCTTATGGACAATGCTCCGCATCGTCATTGTGTCAACCACCCCCTCCCCCTTAGCAAAAAGCTAAATCCCCCCCTGTTATGAGGTAGTTTGGGCAATTATAATAATGGTATCTATCTGTTATGGTAGTATACTGCGCCCCTTGACAGTTATCTCCTTCATAACTAGCCATACATGCAGACGTGTAAGAATTGGTTCGATCAGTACATGTTCCACCATTTTGGGTGAAGTCGCGCTGTTATCTATGTCTGTATTAATTTGATTGCGATAGTTGAGTATTGGTCAAACTGAACTTTAGTAATGAAAACCTGCAACATTATTTCAGCTGTTTCTGAACCGATTTTGATCAAATCAATTTTATTCTGTCATCAAAATTGTATGTTCCTTCGAATTTGACAGTCAGGTTTTCATTATCTCACAATTAAAATTTCGGGGGGCACTTCGGGAAATACAAATACTCAACACTACCTTTAAACATCGAATCTATATAGGGGAGATCACTCTTTGCATCAAATAATTGTGGTACGATTTCATTCCATTTTCAAGATTTGTTTGTGTGGGTGCAACATGATATACTGTATACAAATTAAGTTTAAAAATAAAGGGATCAAGTTAAAAACATGGTAACATTGTCCACATCTTCAAAATACGATTGAAATTCTAGCGGTTCCCTCATACCTTGTTGTATTCGTATTAACAATAGAAAATGGGACAGGTTTCACTTTGTTGCATTTCCCTTTCGTTAACAATATCAATTACGATTAAATTGTTCAGATGTTAAACTATCCACAGGACAGTCAGTACTGTGTACAAAGTCAGTGCAATGAGTTAGTGAATTCACTTTGCATTTTGCTTATTACTCAACCATACCATATAACGTCCATTAAATTTGTACATAATGCCCAGTGGACATACCAGATATCAACAACATACATTTTATAAACCATTCATCACTTTTTGCACATGTCAACAAAGTCACTAAATCCATTTTAAAGGACAAGTCTTGAATATATGTTTGAGAGATATGACGTGGAAAACATTATACTTATACAATGAAGCAACTACAATCGGGATGACATGTCTTTCTTGGGCATAATGAGCAAACTCTTTCTGGGGTGGCAAAACAAATTCTGCATCACCACCAGGTATAGCGTAATGAGTTGCCAATACTCATTTAAGCGGTGAGTCTGGGAATTTGCGAGGGAGCGAAGTGACCAAACCCTGAATGAGCGAGTCGACTGGGCGGGGGAGTGTGCCCATCCAACGGTAAGGTGCTTTTACATTTTTGGACTTGAAAATGTGCAATCTGGCGCATACCTAGGAATTTCCGACTTGACGCCATACTATTGTGTAAGTGCGTTGTGATTCTACCGACTGGGGAAACATGTTTTATTTGTTTCAGGAAGATTTTCAAAATCAGCTGCTTTTACGGTCTGCCAATTATACTGCTTTCATTCTCTCTTATATATTGGGAATTATTATTAATGCAAGATCAGAGATACAAATTATAATCAAAACAAATCAAATAAATAAAAAACATATCCTCAGGAACCATTTAAAACGATTGAAAATTGTTAGGCCAACAAGACGATATAATACTCACTTGTTTCACAGTTATCTCCTTCAAATCCAGGCGCACATATACACGTGTACGAATCAACCCCATCAGTACAGGTTCCTCCATTTAGACAGGGTGAAGTGGAGCAGTCGTCTATGTCTGGCAATGGTAAGTATTAAACAATTTAGGAAATTCACATAAGTGACCATCATATTTTAAAAATCAAATGCAATTGACCTGCGATACTTATTACAAGGTAGTTTGTTCGATTTGAATATGCTATTTATAAACTGGGCTCCAAAAGAAACGTATCACTTTTTTAGAGCGACGCTCATTAAAATCCATAGCATCAATTTGAATCATATTTAGACACAGATAAGCTATCATTCTCCTTATGAAGCATATCTAAACAATTAAAAGTTTCGAACTTTTCGAAAAATCACAGAAACTTCTCGCTGCGAATCTCCACAAAAGGCGGTCTATTCAGAACTTTCAATAGCTATTCATTCAACTTCAAAGCGGGTTGTGTAACCACTAGACTGGCTATTGTCCGTATCGAGCTCTGTGCCCGGAAAGCGAGCAGTTTCTGTGAATTTTGAAAAATGACCTTTTGCGATTTCACCTTATTTTATTCTTTGTTGACTAAAGTAAACATGATTTTTTTAGATGAGCTTGCTAAGGAGTATAATAGCGAATCTATGCCCAATTATGATTAATTTGTATGTTTTGGATTTTATTGTGTTAAGTATCTTTTGGATACTGTAATTGTATTAAGTTTCTTTTGGAACCCAGTTTATAATGTACATGTAGTATGGAAGTACTGCGTCACTCGTTTAACAATTAACCTCTTCATAACCAGCCACACAAGCACACGTGTAAGAATTGGTTCGATCGAAATGCTCTACAATTTTGGGAGTTTGAAGTGAGGCTGCCGTCTACGTCTGTATTATATTGATTTGTATATAGTCCATGAGCCGAGGCCACAAAAAATGAAATCCGTAGCACCCCCCGACGGGCACGGAAATTTTGGTATCAGAGGATAGGTTATGAACCCAGCTACCAAGAAATGCTGACCCCCCCAACAAATATTTGCTCGTAACCATGGCAACGCCAATCACGTGATACATGTTTAAACTGACTCATTAGCGAGCTTTGTAGTGCTATTTCTGATACTCCATACTCCTAAATCACATTTCTCGGAACTTACATGAGCAATACTCCTGATTTTTCATATACTCAGAGAGTAAAGGACTGGATTTCTGTTAGAACATGTTTTAAGGTGAGGGTACCGTTTTAAGGTCCCAAGGGTCACCGCTAATTAACCCCTAATTGTATACTACAGTCACAAATTAGAACTTAAGTGGATTGTTGGCTAGTTATTTCTCTGTAGTTGGTTTTCTGAGCTATACTATGGCACATTTGTAATGGAGGAAAGCACATGGCCTCCAGAGTTGAAATCCACCATGTGACATCGGACAGTCTATACCCGTTGCCATGGAAACGCGGAAATATGATAACGATGACTATGTACAGAAAACTGTATTTTTAATGAAAATCGCCTACAGTTTGTCAAAATGAAACCGGACTATATTCTCGTCATCCGGTCGTGAAAGGCTTTTATTTTTTAGGGAATGGAGAGTAGCCCATGATATCAGTTTTAAACTCCTTAAAAATCATGAGTGACCTATAAATATCAGCGTCACTTAAGGTTCACCTCAAGGTCAATGGCAAAATCCTTACTTCATACATCATGAATAGTTGTATGTAATTCATGCAAACTCTCATTATCCATGAGCCAAGTCCAGAAAGAGCTTTATTTTAGGATTTGGCTGCACCCCCGGACGGGCATGGAAAATTTGGTATCAGAGCAAAGGTCATGAACCCAGCTCCCGAGAAATGCTAACCCCCCAAACAAATATTTGCTCGTAACCATGGCAATGCCAATTATGTGACACATACCCCTTTTCACATGAAATACAAGTGAAATTTAGAAAAAAATTGTTACTTACAAATTATTTAATATTATTAAAAATAAATGTATGTTTCCAATGATTTCAACACTATTAATGAAATAACAAAATCATTCCGAACAGTCTGACATAATTTGTAAGTAAATATTAATCAAATTGTGTTGCCTAGCAACATAATTTTCCCCAGCAACATATTTAACCTTGCATAAACGCTTGCCGTTTTCTTTTTTCAAGGTGATTTTCTTTTAAGAACGGAATAAAACAAATTATCTGAACCATTAATTTCACTTTGATGGACTTCATATTGATTCTAAAGTGAAACAATTCAAGAAAATAAGCATTTAAACAATAATTTATGATATAGGTGTTTGGATATGCCAAACCAAACCACCATTTTCATGAAAATGCCATTTTGCTGTACATTCCTGCACAATTGGAGTAAATCCAGTTGATTAAGACAATATAACTTGTAGACGTTTACAAATATGTAAGATGAGTTTTAAAATATGAATATACAAGACATACAATTAATAACCTTGATAGTGCAAAGCAAATAATATATATATGATTATCCATGGAGACAATTATGTTACATAGCAACGACTTTTACCTAGCAACCACATATATGACCTATATTTAGCAGTTTTGATTACCTTAGAAATGTTATATAGGCCTGTATTACTTTGAGAACTCGGTTAACGTTGGTGACACAAAGATTTGAAATACATAAGATCCTCCATGGATAACGTCATGTTGCCTAGCAACACTATTTTCCCTAGCAACCACACATCTGACATATATTCAGAGGGTTATTTAGCCTTTCCTAAGCACATTTTTGCTGTATTTTCCTACATTAAGGACCATTAACAAGCTCCACAGTGATATATCTGGTACTCAACACTCCTAAATCAAATTTCTCGGAACTAACATGAGCAATATTCCCGATTTTTCATATAAATAGACACTACAGAAGAGGCTTTGTCTGAGAAAAGTTTTAACGATGTGGGTAATGTTTCAAGGTCGAAGGGTTTTTCAATAATTAACCTTTGGTTGTATACCAATATATAGATGACTTGTTTTGTACTTTAATGCAATGTTCGGCTCTTATCATAGACTTGTATAACTCTGAGTACTCAGTTAACAAATAATACGCATTTGAAACAATGAAGGTTAACCATGGACACTGATATGTTGCCAGGCAACAGCATTTTGCATAGCAACCACACATTCGACATTATATTAGGGGGATCATTTGACCTTCCTGGGCACTTTTTTGCTGTATATTCGGGTTACGAGTTAACATTTCTTTTTGCAGCACACATGTAATACTGTAGATCTGGGGCGTAGACAACGGGGGGGGGGGGGGGGGGGGGGGGGGGGGGGGGGTGGGGGGATGAGGGGGATGCATCCCCCCCACCTCACAAAGTGGGGGGGGGGGGGAATGACATGTACAATCATCCCCCCCCCCCCCCCCCAGGTTTTTAGGGAAGGATATAATTTTTTGTTTATGTATTTGTATACGAGTGGGAAAAAAACATTAGTTGTACATGTTGTATGAGCTAAGACTTGTTAATTCTACCGTTAAAAAAGTAATTTGTACATCCACATTCCATTTTCGCTGCGCGCTTCGCGCGCGAACAGATTATCTCAGTTTGTTGTGTAACTTGCGTATGGTCCGGGGTGAGTATTCTTTTCTGTATACCGGGCCACGTATAGTTCCATCATAGGCTGGCATTGCTCTGGCTGCTTGTGCACCAAATTGCACCATTTCAAGTATATACTGTAAATAGAGAGGGTTTGGGAGGGGGTATCCACCTCCCACGGAGAAAATATATTAAACATTTGTCGACCAAATCATAACATGCTTTCCCAGATACAGTCAATTTTAAGCCACCAGATTGAACAATTTCAAGTCCAAAAGTGCAAAATCTCCCTACCGTGGGAGGGGGACACCCCCCTCCCACACCCTCCCCCGCTCAGCCTCACTTCGCTCCCTCGGGCTTGGTCGCTTCGCTCCTTGCAACGTCACACCCGGCTCAAAGTTGGCAGCACTGTGAGTGTGGTTGGGCATGAGCGCCTACACACACAAAATCGTGAGCCCCCATAGGTTTTGCCCCCCCCCCCCAATCCAATACTGCTTCCGGCCTGCCTGGTCTCGACCATCCTAACATCTTAGCCCCCCCCCCCCCCCCCCCCCCCCCCACCCACTGAGAGGACTTGGTCTCGCAATATTTTGACAGGTGGTCTAGGCCGCGAACAAATTGGTATTGGTCCGAAAAACGGCAAATCATCCCCCAGGTGTCAGAACCTGTCTACGCCACTGCTGTAGATTATCAATACAGATTTGTATGACGGTTGCCTAGCAACAGTATCTAGCCTAGCACCAATTCATTTGGCCTATATCCAATGGGTGTTGCCCTTCCTCATGACTTTTCTGTTTTAATCGTACATTACTGTGTATACTCAGCTAACTTTTAAAGTCATAAAGTACAATTTCTTTTCTTAATTGAAAGAGAGTGTCCATATCAACACAACGTAGATGTAATTATTAAAAAAGGTCATGCATCATGACCTCCCTTTCAAAATGGACTGTCCTGACTATGTATTTTGTATTTTGTGCCTATTTTTGCTACTTTTTCGTCTCCAGCGATCCTCGGAACACAGACATTCTCGCCCCACGGCCTGCCGTAGAATTAGCTGTACATAAGAATGGCTCACATTGTCTTCCTTACACAGGGAGAGCAGTTATGCGGTTCTTCTGTACAGCTAATTCTATGGCAGGCCGTGGGGCGAGAATGTCTCAGTGTTCAGAGGATCGCTGGAGACGAAAAAGTAGCAAATTTAGGAAACGACATTGCCTCAGAGTATAAACGTTGTACACTACTCGACATAAGCTAGTTGTATTTGTATATCCTGATGAAAGGTGGTTTTGTGTCGTTCATTGATAATATACTGGAGTATAAAGAAATATCAGACCGAAAAAACAACACCAATTCCAACTTGAATTAGAGAACAGATTCTCACTTCTAGAAGACTTTGTAAGCGATGAGCCACTTGATGATGCATTTGAACAAGTAACAAGTACCATTATGGAGGAAGCAGAGAAGCTAGCTGAAGGTAAAAAAGAGATAGTAAACACAAACAATAGCAGCGCGGAAGATATTCGAAAAATGAACGAAAAGAGAAAAGCTCTCACATGTACAAGGTTTTCACCAAAATTATTCTTGCAAGAATCCAGAGACAGCTAGATGAAAATCAGCCAAGAGAACAGGCAGGCTTTCGAGCAGGATTCAGAACATCAGACCATCTACACACTTTAAGTCTGATCATTGAAAAGGCGAAGGAATATCGTTTGGACATTTGTCTTGGATTCGTAGATTACGAGAAAGCCTTCGATAGTTTAGACCACCAGTCACTATTGGATGCTCTACAGAAACAGATAGAAGATGAGAAATACATCCGCCTCATTAAAGCTATTTACAAAGACCCTAGCGCCAAAATTCATCTGGAGAATACGACTACCAATAGTTTCAAAATCCTAAAAAGGTGTCAGACAGGGTGATCCAATCTCGAAACTCTTTACAGCAGCCATGGAAGACGTCTTTAGAAACCTGGATTGGCAATCGAGAGGAATTAAAATAAATGGGGAATATTTGAATCATTTAAGGTTTGCAGATGACATTCTGCTTGTTAGTCATGATCCTCTGGAACTACAGACGATGATCCAGGAGTTGAGCGTAGAGAGTAAAAAGGCAGGACTCAAAATGAACATTAAAAAGACCAAAGTAATGATGAGCAACCAGCTACAAGACCATACAATTGCAGTTGATGGCATGACAATTGAGAAGGTGGATAGTTGGATACCTTGGTAAAAACATCACTCTTGAAAATGAAACAGCAGGAGAAGTGCGACGAAGAATACAGCTAGCTTGGGTGAAATTTAGGAAACTCGGCATTATACTCCGAGATGAGAATCTTCCAATCTCCCTCAAAAGACACATTTTCAATCAATGCATAATTCCGGTACTATCCTACGGGGCAGAGACTTGGGCAACAACTAAGAAATTGGAAAAGAAGCTTAGAGACACAGAAAGAGCAATGGAGAGGATTATGGTAGGAGTTACAAGAAGAGACAAGGTCAGAAATGAGGACTTAAGAAAGAAAACAAATGCCAGGGATATCATACAGGAAATAAAAACAAAGAAATGGAAATAGGCAGGCCACGTTACAAGACGTAAAGATAATAGATGGACACATAACTAACTGGACACCAGCAAGAACATAAACCAGACGAAGAGGCAGACAGAGTAGACGTTGCGATGGATGACATCAAAGAATTTGGGGGTGTTACATGGATGCGACAAGCACAAGATAGAAGAAGATGGAATGGTGATGAAGAGGCCTTCCTTCTGCAGTGGAGAGACATAGGCTAGATAGATAAACCCCTCAAAAAAAGTTCGGAAACTCAAGTTTCATCGATCATATCTCTCGTATTTTTTAATAAGAATACTCGAAATCGATGTCACAATAAATCCTCATTATCTACCTTTCAAACGGTGCATTATGTGTAGTGATTATGCAATTGGGGCGATTGCAGTAGCCCAGAGAATAGGGGGAGGCAGGAAGTGAAATCTCGCAAAATGGCCCCAATGCATTCAATTTACGAGTGCAAGACTGTGTTGACCAGTTTTCTAAAGGTTAACATTCTATTGAATGCTGCCACCCTTTCCATTCATCAAAATTGTTGAATTTGATATCATTTTAATGGAAATTATCTCTTCCTTACGATGGCATATTAATCGTAAGGATTATGCAAATGGGTGTGTGCAGCGAACCGGAATATGGAGATGGGTCGAGTGTGAAATCAGACAAAAAGATATGGAGTTGACAACAAATCAGAGCGTTGCATTTTTTTCGAGCTTTTGGGAGGATTTTTTAGCATTTCAAATAAAATATTCATGATTTAAATTGATATCAACGGAAAGCCCAACAACTCTTCTGTATGAAAATGTGACATTTATAATGATTTTTGTAAAGGGCGGCTGCAGGGAGATGAATGTGGGGGAGCCTCAAAAGTGACCCATTTCAAAACGCTCTGATTTGGTGTCGGTATCTGTATACCATTGTGTAGAGGATGTAATGCGACTTGAATGAGTTGGCCATGAATGAGAGGAATTCAATTGAAAACGCATGAATAGTGCCTTGAAATCAGAGCGTTTCAAAATGGGTCACTTTTGAGGCTCCCTCCCATTGATCTCCCTGCAGCCGCCCTTTACAAAAATCATTATAAATTTCACATACAGAAGAGTTGTTGGGCTTTCCGGTGATATCATATTTGATCATGAATATTTTATTTGAAATGCTAAAAAATCCTCTCAAAAGCTCGAAAAAAATGCAACGCTCTGATTTTTTGTCAACTCCATATCTTTTTGTCTGATTTCACACTCGACCCATCTCCATATTCCGGTTCGCTGCACACACTCCATTTTCATAATCCTTACGATTAATATGCCATCGTAATGAAGAGATAATGTCCATTAAAATGGTATCCAATTCAACAATTTTGAGGAATGGAAAGGGTGGCTGTATTCAATAGAATGTTAACCTTTAGAAAACTGATCAACACGGTCATGCACTCGTAAATTGAATGCATTGGGGCCATTTTGCGAGATTTCACTTCCTGCCTCCCCCTATTCTCTGGGCTACTGCAATCGCTCCAATTACATAATCACTACACATAATGCACCGTTTGAAAGGTATATAATGAGGATTTATTGTGACACCGATTTTGAGTATTCTTATTAAAAAATACGAGAGATATGATCGATCAAACTTGAGTTTCCGAACTTTTTTTGAGGGGTTTAGATAGATAGATAGATTGATGTAAATGTATATATACAAACAATTATAATCTTATTTTCCATTCATAAATGGTGATGGTGGTGGTGGTGGTGGTGGGGGTGATATCGGTGGTGGTGATGATGATGATGATGATAGTGGTGGTGTCATTGTATGGACAATAAGACAATTAACAGAATAAAGAAGTCTTATGAATTATGTAGATTTTTATCAAAGAACCCACTCACCCACACACTCACCCACCGCCCCCCCCCACACACAACACACACACACAGACACATACACACACACACACGCAAACACACACACACACACACACACACACACGCACACACGCACACACACACACACACACACACACACACACACACACACACACACACGCACGCACACACACACACACACACACACACACAGACACACACATATATATATGCACGCTGTATGTAAAGTAATCATAATATATAACGCAACAAATCCCCCAAAAGACGATGAAACAAACTGAAATATAAGTCAAATGTGTGGTTGCTAGATAAAGTGTGGTTGCTAGGCAACGTACTGATCTCCATGGACAACTAAGTAGTCTTCGTATGTTGCACCATCAAGTTTAATCAAGAATCTACTTTGACTAATGTAGGCCTATACAGCAAAAAATGTGCCCAGGAATGGTAAAATAACCCTTGAAATGTATGTTAGATGTGTGGTTGTTAGGTAAAATAGTGTTGCTAGGCAACGTGACGGTATCCATGCATAAACTTAAGTATTTCAAATGTGTTTAACCAATGTTAACCGAGTACTCAAAGTAATACAGGCCTATAAAGCAGAACATTTCTGAGGAAGGGTAAACAAATGCTCAAAATATGTCATATATGTAGTTGCTAGGTAAAAGTCGTTGCTAGGCAACACATTTGCCTCCATAGATAATCAAATATATTCACTTAGCTTTGCACAACCAAGGCTACTAATGTTATGTCTTGTCCGTTTATAATTTTAAAAAACAAAAACATATATATTTATAAATCTTAAGTATACAAGTTATATTGTCTTAATCGACTGGATGTATTCTAACTGTACACAATTTTACAGCAAAATGGCATTTTCATGAAAATGGTGGTTTGGTTTGGCATTTACTAAGAATCACCTGTATCCGAGAATATTGTTGAAATGCTTATTTTTCTTGAAATGTATCACTTTAGAATCAATATAAAGTCCATCAAAGTGAAATTAATGGCTCAGAGAATTTTATATTCAGTTCTGAAAAGAAAATCACCTTGAAAAAAGAAAACGGCAAGCATATATGCAAGGTAAAATTGGTTGCTAGGGAAAATTATGTTGCTAGGCAGCACAATTTGATTAATATTTACTTACAAATTATGTCAGACTGTCCGGAATGATTTTGTCATTTCATTAATAGTGTTTAAATCATTGGAAACATACATTTATTTTTTAAAATATTAACTAATTGGTAAGTAACTAAATTTTCTAAATTTCAGTTGCATTTGATGTGAAAAGGGGCATGTGTCATATAATTGGCGTTGCCATGGTTACGAGCAAATATTTTTTTGGGGGGTTAGCATTTCTCGGGAGCTGGGTTCATGACCTTCCGTGCCCGTCCGGGGGTGTAGCCAAATCCTAAAATAAGGCTCTTTTTGGACTTGGCTCATGGACTATAAGGGGAAAAACGATTACAGATACTGTGCATTAATTACTTGCAGTACGATTTTCAACATGATATAAATATATAAATACAAAGACCCCAGCCTGTCCGGCCTATTCATTAAAGGACAAGTCTGAATACATTTTAGAGAGACAAGACGTGGAAAACATACTGATAATTATAACAAAGCAAATAAAATCGCATAACATCATAATCAGGTTTCAAACAACTGTCTCAAAGAAACCTGGTAGGAATGGTGTGGTTATATGCTGATACGATAGTCATTGCCCGATTTTCAAATATCAGCTGCTCAGATGGTCTGCTTATTCTATTCCGTTCAGTCTCTCCTATACATCATATTGCACATGATTATTAAATGGAAGATCAGAGGGATACAATTACAAATTAGTATACAAATATAAGAAACCGTTTATATCGATTTAAGATTGTACAGCCAAGAACGATATGATACTCACTTGTTTCACAGTCAACTCCTTCATATCCAGCCACACAGGCACACGCGTAAGCATTTACCCCATCAGTACAGGTTCAACCATTTAGACAGGGTAAAGAGGAGCAGTCGTCTAAGTCTGTAAATGGTCAGTATCAAACAATGTAGGAAATTCACATATGTGACCATCATATTTTTGTAATCAAATGCAATTGACCTGCGATACTTATTACAAGGTAGTTTGTTCGATTTGAATATGCTATAATCTAGTATGGAAATACTGCGTCACTCGTTTTACAGTTATCCTCTTCATAACCAGCCACACATGCACACGTGTAAGAATTGGTTCGATCAGTACATGTTCCACCATTTTTGGAATATGAAGTGGGGCTTTTATCTATGTCTGTATTAATTTGATTGGGATTAAACATCGAATCTAAATAGGGGAAATAAATCTTGGCATCAAATAATTGCAGTACGATTTTCATTCCATTTTCAAGATTTGTTTGTGTGGGAACAACATGATATACTGTATACAAATTAAGACCCCAGCCTAAAAAAATAAAGGGATCTAGTTAAAACCATGGTAACATTGTCCACATCTTCAAAATACAATTGAAATTCTAGCGGTTCCCTCATACCTTGTTGTATTCGTATTAACAATAGAAAAATTGGACAGGTTTCGCTTTGTTGAATTTTCCCGTTAACAATGATATTTACGATTAAATTGTTCAGATGTTAAACTATCCACAGGACAGTCAGTACTGTGTACAAAGTCAGTGCAATGAGTTTGTGCATTCACTTTGCATTTTGCTTATAACTCAGCCATACCATATAACGTCCATTTAATTTGAAAATTTTACATAATGCCCAGTGGACATACCAGATATCAACAACATACATTTTATAAACCATTCATCACTTTTTGCACATGTCAACAAAGTCACTAAATCCATTTAAAGGACAAGTCTTGAATATATGTTTGAGAGATATGACGTGGAAAACATTATACTTAAACAATGAAGCAACTACAATTGGGATGACATGTCTTTCTTGGGCATAATGAGCAAACTCTTACTGGGGTGGCAAAACAAATTCTGCATCACCACCAGGTATAGCGTAATGAGTTGCCAATACTCATTTAAGCGGTGAGTCTGGGAATTTGCGATGGAGCGAAGTGACCAAACCCTGTATGAGCGAGTCGACTGAGCGGGGGAGTGTGCCCATCCAACGGTAAGGTGCTTTTACATTTGTGGACTTAAAAATGTGCAATCTGGCGCATACCTAGGAATTTCCGACTTGACGCCATACTAATGTGTAAGTGCGTTGTGATTCTACCGACTGGGGAAACATGTTTTATTTGTTTCAGGAAGATTTTCAAAATCAGCTGCTTTAACGGTCTGCCAATTATACTGCTTTCATTCTCTCTTATATATTGGAAATGATTTTTAATGCAAGATCAGAGATACAAATTATAATCAAAACAAATCAAATAAATAAAAAAAACATATCCTCAGGAACCATTTAAAACGATTGAAAATTGTTAGGCCAACAAGACGATATAATACTCACTTGTTTCACAGTTATCTCCTTCAAATCCAGGCGCACATATACACGTGTACGAATCGACCCCATCAATACAGATTCCACCATTTAGACAGGGTGAAGTAGAGCAGTCGTCTATGTGTGTAAATGGTAAGTATTAAACAATCTAGGAAATTCACATAGGTGACCATCATATTTTTGTAATCAAATGCAATTGACCTGCGATACTTATTACAAGGTAGTTTGTTCGATTTGAATATGCTATTTATAAACTGGGCTCCAAAAGAAACTTATCACTTTTTCAGAGCGACGCTCATTAAAATCCATACCATCAATTTGAATCATATTTAGACACAGATAAGCTATCATTCTCCTTATGAAGCATATCTGAACAATTAAAAGTTTGCTTTCACCAAATAAGAGAAAAATGCGATGGAATCACTACAGGTCACTTTTCAAAAATCACAGAAACTGCTCGCTGCGAATCTCCACGAAAGGCGGTCTATTCAGAACTTTCAATAGCTATTCATTCAATTTCAAAGCGGGTTATGTAAAAACTAGCCTTGCTATTGTCCGTATCGAGCTCTGTGCCCGGAAAGCGAGCAGTTTCTGTGATTTTTGAAAAATGACCTTTTGCAATTTCACCTTATTTTATTCTTTGTTGACTAAAGTAAACATGATTTTTTTAGATGAGCTTGCTAAGGAGTATTATAGCGAATCTATGCCCAATTATGATTAATTTTTATGTTTTGGATTGTATTGTGTGTCGCTATGAAGAAGTGATAAGTTTCTTTTGGAACCCAGTTTATAATGTACATGTAGTATGGAAGTACTGCGTCACTCGTTTAACAGTTAACCTCTTCATAACCAGCCACACATGCACACGTGTAAGAATTGGTTCGATCAAAATGCTCTACAATTTTGGGAGTTTGAAGTGAGGCTGTCGTCTACGTCTGTATTATATTGATTTGTATAAGGGGAAAAACGATTACAGATACTGTGCATTAATTACTTGCAGTACGATTTTCAACATGATATAAATATATAAATACAAAGACCCCAGCCTGTCCGGCCTATTCATTAAAGGACAAGTCTGAATACATTTTAGAGAGACAAGACGTGGAAAATATTATACTGATAATTATAACAAAGCAAATAAAATCGCATAACATCATAATCAGGTTTCAAACAACTGTCTCAAAAAAACCTGGTAGCAATGGTGTGGTTATATGCTGATACGATAGTCATTGCCCGATTTTCAAATATCAGCTGCTCAGATGGTCTGCTTATTCTATTCCGTTCAGTCTCTCCTATACATCATATTGCACATGATTATTAAATGGAAGATCAGAGGGATACAATTACAAATTAGTATACAAATATAAGAAACCGTTTATATCGATTTAAGATTGTAAAGCCAAGAACGATATGATACTCACTTGTCTCACAGTCAACTCCTTCATATCCAGCCACACAGGCACACGCGTAAGCATTTACCCCATCAGTACAGGTTCCATCATTTAGACAGGGTGAAGAGGAGCAGTCGTCTAAGTCTGTAAATGGTCAGCATCAAACAATGTAGGAAATTCACATAGGTGACCATCATATTTTTAAAATCAAATGCAATTGACCTGCGATACTTATTACAAGGTAGTTTGTTCGATTTGTATATGCTATAATCTAGTATGGAAATACTGCGTCACTCGTTTTACAGTTATCCTCTTCAGAACCAGCCACACATGCACACGTGTAAGAATTGGTTCGATCAGTACATGTTCCACCATTTTGGGAATATGAAGTGGGGCTGTTATCTATGTCTGTATTAATTTGATTGGGATTAAACATCGAATCTAAATAGGGGAAATAAATCTTTGCATCAAATAATTGCAGTACGATTTTCATTCCATTTTCAAGATTTGTTTGTGTGGGAACAACATGATATACTGTATACAAATTAAGACCCCAGCCTAAAAAAATAAAGGGATCTAGTTAAAACCATGGTAACATTGTCCACATCTTCAAAATACAATTGAAATTCTAGCGGTTCCCTCATACCTTGTTGTATTCGTATTAACAATAGAAAAATTGGACAGGTTTCGCTTTGTTGAATTTTCCCGTTAACAATGATATTTACGATTAAATTGTTCAGATGTTAAACTATATCCAGGGGATAGTCAGTACTGTGTTCAAAGTCAGTGCAATGAGTTAGTGAATTCACTTTGCATTTTTGATTATTACTCAGCCATACCGTATAACGTCCATTTAATTTGACATTTTCACATAATGCCCAGTGGACATACCAGATAACAACAACATACATTTTTATAAACCATTCATCACTTTTTGCACATGTCATCAAAGTTACTAAATCCTTTATATATTATAATATATGTTTGAGAGATTTGACGTGGAAAACATTATGCTTATACAACAAAGCGAATTAAATCGGGATGACATGTCTTTCTTGTGCATACTGAGCAAAACCTTTCTGGGGTGGCAAAACAAATTCTGCATCACCACCAGGTATAGCGTAATGAGTTGCCAATTCTCATTTAAGCGGAGAGGCTGGGCATTAGCGAAGGAGCGAAGCGACTCAAACCCTGTATGAGCGAATTGACTGAGCGGGGGAGTGTGCCCCTCCCACGGTAAGGTGCTTTTGCATATGTGGACTTTAAACTGTGCAATCTGGTGAATACCTAAGAATTTCCGACTAGACGCCATACTAATGTGTAAGTGCGTTGTGATTATACCGACTGGGGAAACATGTTTCATTTGTTTCAGGAATATTTTTTTCAAATGTCAGCTGCTCTAACGGTCTGCAAATTCTATTGCTTTCAATCTCTCTTATACATGTATATTCGAAATCAATTTTAATGGAAGATCAAAGATATAATATATAACAGCCTCAATAACCATTAACCCTAAAGAGGCCGGGCTATTTGAGGTCTTCCTACGGCCGGGGGGGGGGGGGGGGGGGGCATTATGGCCCCCCTTAAGATCGCCGTGAAAATTTGCACGCATGATAAGTGAAGTGTATAGAATACAATGGTGATTTTAATTGTTTGAAAAATTCATTTATTTGGATATTTATGGTAATTTATGCAAATAAGGTCATAAAATTAATATTTTTACATATAAATCCTATATTCTTCATAATTAAACATTGGTTTGCACTACATATATTATCTAGAGCATTTGGAATAATAATACGACACAAAATTGTTGGAAGAGCCAGTTTCTTCCTTATGTTTTCTGTTGTTTGTATAATTTATTATGTATTTCTTAGATTTTTTAACTTATGGATTGTATTGTTTTTGTTGGTTATTTTATTTCTAACTATAATTAAACTATTTTGAACCCCAAAACAAGCATATAAAATGTAAACAAGACCAAATAACCAATGATATACCTCTTTTTACGAAAACTGATGTTTTCATATGTTTTGTACACAAATCACGAAATTGAGCGAATTTCGGGCTGACATGCATAGGAAAAAAGTCACGTAACGTCATAACGGTAGGTCCGATTTTTAAAAATTTCGGTTTTAAAATATGCGCAAGACCACAAAAAAAAGTCACCAAGCAGCTGCAGAGCGACATCTTACCGCGTTTTGGAGCAATACAAAAAATCGCGGAGGAGGGGGGGGGGGGGCCTTATTAGGGAAGAACGATTGAAAACTGTTTAGCCAACAAGACGATATAATACTCACTTGTTTCACAGTTGTCTCCTTTCTATCCAGGCGCACAATCGCACGTGTTAGGATCCGTCCCATCAGTACAGGTTCCTCCATTTAGACAAGGCGAACCAGAGGAGCAGTCAACTGTGTATTATAGTTTGGAATATAAAATAGAACTCAAATAAGGGAATAAGCTATTATAAATATTGTGCATCGAATTCTTGTAGTACGATTTGTATAATTTGTATAATTTGGGCGGAATAAAGTGATCAGGATTAAACATTGAGGAAAATATCTATTTTAGCTTCAGGGTATCAAAATACTTGCAGCACGATTATCATTCTGATTTTCGAGATTTGTTTGTGTGGATATAACATGATATATACAAAGACCCCGCCTATTAATTAAATGACAACTCTTGAATACATTTTAAAGAGATATGACGTGGACAAAATATTAACTGTTATAACAAAAACAAATACATTCGGAATTACACGTGTTTTTTTTGGAAACAGCAGTACATTTTACAAACATTCAAATCAGAAATTTTCCCTAACAAAACTCCTGAAAGCAAACAATTGTTCATTTTTGTTAGTAACATTGTCCAAATCCTCAAAATCCAATTGAAATTCTAGCGCTTCCCTCATACCTTGTTGTATTCTTATGAACAAAAAAAGCATGGGACAGGTTTCGGTTTTTCAAATTTCCCTTTCGTTAAAAAGATATTTACGATTGAAGTGTTCATATGTCAAATTATCCAACGGATCGTCAGAACCGTGTACAAAGTATTAAGTGCAATGATTTAGTGAATGTCACTTTGCATTTTTGCTCATTACTCGGCCATAATTATAAAGTCCATTTAACTTGAAATTTTCACACACCACCCAGTGGACATATCAGATAACAACAATGGGAGGATGTAACTACTAATATGTGATCACAGAAGTTGTTTTGCCATGATCTACTGGAGTCGAATGTGACAAAATTTGAAGAATTGCTGGCGTTTGATTGCAGAAAACTTAACGGACATATATGCAGTATATATCACCAGTCCCATACGTGCAGTTTGGATGATATTATACTTAACGTGAGTTGTTTGTATTGAAGATTTGACTCTCACTTTGCATGTTCACATACTGTGTTGAATTCTTTTCAATTTGAACAATAACGACTCGAACTAACTTTTGACAATGTCTGACAAGAAAAACCTGAGAAAAACGAGGCAAAGCGATAAGAACACTGACAAGTCTGAAGCATGTGAAGACGTCGTAGTCACTCAATCTTGTAATCTCCAGCCGATTGATATTCAAGCCATCCTAAGTGAACTGCCCAAAAGTGATGAATTCAGACAAACACTGGAAATGGTTTGTCACCAAACAATGGACAAAGTGGTGAATGAGAAATGCGATCAAATGCGCCAACAGATTAAAAAGAACGAGAGTGCTATATTGGATATGGAGAAGCTGATGGAGAAGAGAGAGAAGGAGATTAAAAAACTCAACGATGACCTGGATTCCCAACGACAATCATCTGCAGGGCTGGAGGGAGACCTTGATCGCCTCCAGCAATACACCCGGAGGAACAGCGTCAGGATCCTCGGCGTCCCCGAACCAGCCACACCATCCGAAGACACAGATGACATCGCAGTCAAACTCGCGAAAGAGAATCTGGGCTTCCAGCTGGATCGGAGAGATATCGACAGATCACACCGGGTTCACCAAAAGAACAAAGACAAGCCGCGTCCCATACTTGTCAAGCTCTCCTCATACAAGCACAAAGACAAGTTCATGAAGAACAAAAAGAAGCTTAAAGGGAGCGGGATATCCATCCAAGAGGACTTGACTTCCAAGACGCACAAACTTCTGATCATGACCAGCAGGCATCCCAGGGTCAACACAGCATGGACTCTCGATGGAACCATCTTCGCTGCCATACAGACAACCGATGGAATGAACACAATGAAAAAAAGGATCTTTCGTGAACATGATCTAGCAAATCTTTGAAAAAACAAACAATATTGATACTGATATAATCCGAACATACATAACATAGTTCTTTTATATCATATCAACTTGACATAGATTAAAGATGAACACAGAAATATGACACTCCTTTAGTTTTTTGGCATTACCCAAAGCCTTATTTTGTAAACTCTTTATTACTAATAATTGTGTAAATACATTTTTGTTAATTTCGGATTTTTTTGTTTTTGTTTAGATATACATTGTAATTAATTCTTTGATTATTTTGTTTTCCTTTCTGTAATAATGATAGGGCTACTCACACTCTTCCTTTATTTGGGCTCAGTTTGTTCTGCATCATATAACTTGTATACATTGTATAGACATACTACACGTAACTGTTTACCTATAGTACTGGCAATACCAAACGACCCTTTCTTAGCACCCTATGAATCGAAACAACAATAATGACATAGACGGTTTAACCCAATTCACTGACTGCCACTATTATTTACCAATTGAGTTCAATGAAACGTTTATTGATTGTAACCCCTCTTTAAGTTTATTGCATTTGAATGCACGTAGTCTAAATCAAAACTTTGATTCTATTGATGCTCTTTTATCCTCTTTGAATCGGTCATTCTCTATTATTGGTATTAGTGAATCTTGGCTAAATGCGAATTCCCCTCCACTTTTTTTTATATTGATGGCTATCAAATGCTCCGTGCTGATCGTCCTCATTGTCGAGGCGGTGGTGTAGTCATGTATGTCAAGAATGGTATTTCATTTAGAGTATTGAATAGGGTGGACTTCGCTTCTTCTGAGAGTGACACACTTTTTACTGAAATTGAGGTACCAAAAAGTAAAAATATAATAATAGGTGTGATTTATCGCCCTCCGAATACGTCTATTGATAATTGTATTACTCAATTAGACACTTGTATTGGAAACTTATTAAGAGGTGGAAAACATATGTATTTACTCGGGGACTTTAATATCAATGTACTACAGGACACTGAATTAACTAATAGATTCTTGTCATCACTTCAATCACATGCCATTTATCCCCTTATTTTACAACCAACTCGAATTTTACCTACGTCTGCAACCGTAATTGATAATATCTTTACTAATGTACTCTGTGATAAACTTAAGAGTGGACTTATATATTCCGACGTATATGACCATCTCCCAATTTTTGTCTTTGCAAACAAAATTATTTGCGATAATCATAATAATGTACATCAATACCGAAAATATTCTAGAGAAAATTTGTCTCGATTTATAAGTGATTTGAAAAATTAAAATTGGCTCAATGTTTTACAAGAATTGAATGATGTTAATAAAGCCTATAACTTGTTTTTTATCAAAATTAAAAAATACTATGATAGAAATGTTCCTTTAGTAAATGCGTCATTTAACAAATCAAAAATACGCAAGCCATGGATTACAAGAGGTATATTAAAATCAATTGGTAAAAAGAACAAATCGAATTAACTACACTTACGTAACCCAAATAATGAGTCATATTTTTGTAAATTTAAGAAGTATAGAAATAAATTGAACTCAGTAATAAAATGTTCGCGTAACTGTTATTATGCTGACAAATTTAAAGTCAAAGGTAATATTTCTGCTATTTGGAAAATCATTAAGGAAGTCCTGGGCAAAAAAAATACTAAACAAACCCCAAGTCATTTGTGTACTGGGAATATAATTGCACACTCGAGTATAGAAAAGGTGAATTTATTAAATTAATATTTTGTTAATATGGCACCAGACTTGTTGAAATCACTAAACAAAGGAAATGAAACTTTTGTAAAGTATTTGAATAATTAATGTGAATATTCTTCGTTTTTAAGCCAATTACGGAAAGTGATATAATACGTGTTACAAAAGGTATGAAGAATAGTAAATCATGTGGTTATGATAATATTGATTAATTTTTGTTAAAGAAAATTATTTATTATATTGCTTCTCCATTATGTTATATATTTAATTTATCCCTTTCTACTGGTCGATACCCTGAATTATTTAAGCTTGCTAAAGTTGTTCCCATCTTCAAAAAGGACGACCCTTCATTATGTAGTAATTATCGCCCGATTTCTCTTTTACCCTGTATTTCTAAAATTTCACAAAAATTAGTATATTATCAGACATATGCATTCTTGGATAAATATTCATTATAATGTAGTAATCAATATGGTTTTAGAAGACAACACTCTACTGATTTAGCTGTTCTTGAACTATATGACACAATAAGTACTAACCTAGCTAACAAAGAACATGTAATATGGGTTTTCTGTGACCTTTCAAAAGCCTGCAGCCCAAAAGACACTCTCGATCACAATATACTTTTGTACAAACTCAATAATATAGGCATTAGAGGCATACCTTTAGTATGGTTTAAGGATTATCTTGTCAATAGGATGCAATTTATTGAATTTGATTCAACACAGTCCGAAACTCTAAATGTAAGCCACAGGGTATCCCAGGGTTCGATTCTCGGACCACTGCTTTTTCTTATTTATATTACTGACATTGTTCATGCGTCACCTATTTTATATTTAACTCTCTTTGCCGATGATATCACTGTCATACTCTCTCATTGTAATCTAGATTGTCTTATACGTACCCTTAATAATGAATTACCAGCATTATTTAAATGGCTTAATTGTAAAAAATTAATACTTAACCCATTAAAAACGAATTATGTCATATTCACAAACCCTAAAGTAACCGTGGATTATCAACAATGTGAATTACTTATAAATGGCTACTCTATACAAAGAAAAGATAGTACAATATTTCTAGGTGTCACTTTAGACAATCATTTAAATTGGAATGTCCACTTTCAAAACACTGTATCCGTAATTTCTAGACGTGTAGGACTATTACGTAAACTTAAAGAAACATTACCATTATTATCTCTCACCTTATTGTATAATTCTTTGATCAACTCAAGATTGTCATATTGTAATATAGCTTGAGGTAGAAGTAGTAAAAAGAATATCGATTCCTTGTTCATTTTGCAAAAGAAAGCAATGCGTATATGTACTGATTCTTCGTATTTTGCTCATTCAAATCCACTATTTTATAAGCTTGGTGTTTTGAAAATTGAAGATATTACTTTCGTACAAACTGCAACATTTATGTATAAATTTAACGCAAAATTACTTCCTTTATATTTTAACTGTATGCTCTTATGTAATGATCAAGTGCATAAATACAACACTAGAAATTCAGCGAACTTTCACTTGGTCAATCCTAAATCCCAAATAGCTGAACGATCAATAAGGGAGTTCGTAGTTACAAACTGCGCATGCGCCAATTTCTGAGACGAAAATTCACTGTACCAAAAACATCGATATTGCCCGTTGTCCCATAGACCTTCGTGCAATTATTGTCACATTTGAAACGTGTTTTCACGGGAAATTTGGCTCGAAGTCATGAATGTTTTTCTGAATTAATCATAATGGACATCTCATATACATGAGACTGATTTTTTAAAATTTATTTTTTCTATTTATTTTCGGATTTTAACAAAAATGTCAACGTTCGTATCTGGGCTTTTATTGAAATCGCAAAGGCCCCATACGTAGATTTGTGTGTACTGTTTTCTTTTCATGGTTGAAAACAGGCAAAGATGTGATTTTTATTCTTAAAAAAATTATTTACCCTGCTTAAAGTTTGAAAATTAAAATGAATGGTTATATTTATTCAATTTTAAATATTTTAGGATTAAGGTGAGTTTTTTTTGGTCAGGTCTTTCAAACGTAAAGAAACACAAGGAGAATTCACGAACGCACGCGGAAATTCTGCATAGAGCTCCTGTACTTCAAATGCGTGCGTCACAGGCTGTGCCGTAAACGTACGCGTAAAGTCTAAATTTTGGTACAATCTTCCGAAAAACCCGGTTACGTCCGTTGCTCCATGGGCTAACTACGAACTCCCTTATTAGGCATAGTGGTCCAGATACATGGCACTCCATTGATAAATGAATTAGACAGTCAGTTTCATTATCAACCTTTAAAACTAAGTTAAAAAGGACATTGTTAACAGTATACACGCTCCGAAATGAATAGCGACAACAGCTGGTATTGTGTCACTAAATGGTCTTTTATGATGCGCTTTTTAGATTGACACGTTAAGAGTGTGGGATCGGGGGTGGGTGGGGGTGGGTTGAGGGTGCTCTTTGTAATTGTAAATTCTTTGTATTTAGTTTTACAGTATTTAGTTTAAGGTAACTACTTTCATAAACAAATGGAATATTTTTGCGTTTTGTATAATTTAACAGGGTCCTTACTGACAAGCTTATATGCTTTTAAAGGGCCCTAACCATTATCGACGTTATTTATATCTTTTGTAATGCATGTATTATTGATGTATATAATATTATTTGTGTGTTTTTAATGGTTGAATAACTTCAAATCAAATCAAATCAAACAATATACATTGTATCAATCACTCATCGCTTTTTTCACATGTCAACAAAGTTACTAAATCCCTGTATTAAACATGAATAGACATTTACACGCATTTACAGAGAAACCAGGTAGCAATAGTGTGGTGATATGCTAATATGATAATCAATTGTCTGCGAATTCTTTTGATTTCAGCCTCTCTTATATTAAGGGGAGGGCCAACATCGAAAAAGTGGCTTCCTTAAGGACTTAGGTTGCCAGATCTCCACAACAAGTTTAAACCAATTTTATTTGCAAGTATTTTTAGTGAGGCAAATTAATTCAGAGGTTTACCTCAACAAATTTGTTGCGAACACCTCCAAATCCAAGATGGCGTCCAAAAACGTAGCCGTTTTGACTTGATATATATTATTGGCAAGATTTCACAAACAACACCTGGAATAAGCATGATTTTGCAGTCATATTGAAGACAATCAAATTTCCTATAATCTGATACCAAACACAATGGGTTTCAGAATATGTAACACGGTCATTTTTAGCCCCAAACTCAAATTTTAGGCATTTTTTTCCCAAAATATGAAATTATTGATTTACATAATTCGGCATATATTGATAATTGCATTATCAGTTGAATTAATACTTTTCGAAAAACTGTCCAATTATATCAACAATACTCTCTAAAAATTTCAAATGTATGTTGTATCTGAACAAAAAGTTATAGTTCTTGAACTCAGCATTTGATATTGACAAAATATAGCAAATTTGTACGATTTCGAACACTATACAGGGTGCCCCAATAAATGTTATTCTTGTTTACGGACTTTATTCAAGAATTTCTCCTAAATAATGTCATATTGTTGATACCCTTGTTTAGCAAAACCTTCAGTTTTCTTCTTTTATGTCATACATATGCCGCCATCGGTTTGCAATAGTACACGAAAATAGTGTATCGGTAATTTCACTGCATCAATAAATCCATCATGCAAAGTAGGCCTACATCGTGCAATATTCGAATGGGAGGCGCTCGTCATTTACAGTTGGATCGACCATATCTGGATAATTATGTTTTTAAGATGATTATTATTCGGAACACCACAGTTATCTAGACCTTTTCGGGGTTCGGAAAACACTTTGAAAAGGCTATTAGGTTTATCTTAGGGTCACTTTTTGTACCACCATGTACATTTGTAACCATAGTAACAACAACAATAGAAATACAATAAATCATATATCTGGCTACTACAAGCCGCATTATGCGTGAACATTTAGGAAAACAAATCACATGTGAAATAACACCTTATAGCTGCTATTTTTAAGTTTTTAAAGTAAATATTTGTTGATTTGGTATATTTTTGTCCATAATCAGCTGTTGTTACTATGGTTACACGAGTACAGTGTAGTGCAAAAAAATAAACATTCGGCTTGCTGAGGATTTTCGGTGTTGTGCATATTAGTTTAGCAATTGAGTTTGTTTTGGTTTAATACTGAGTCAGACAAATTGTATAGACCTTTATTGTCTCCGGGTACATGTAATACGATATGAAGGGCATGAAGGGTGCGTTCCTCGCGATCAAGATGGTGTTCGAAGCTAGATACGCTCTGCACATATTACAGTATGTCCCGCATATTGTGTACTTCATTAAGACACTTATTAAAGATAAGGAGCATGATATTGATACTGCTTTAAACACATCATGGACACCCAGTATGATTCGAATTCGCAATGTGCATGGCATGCGCGTCAGTATGCAGGTGACTGGAATGCTCCATGTGGAGTGGAATTAAGTTTTTTAGCGTTTGATATATGATAAATGCAGTTAAACAAATACAGGACAGACACGACAACTACGCGGACTACATAATGATGGTGAAATATTCATCATATTACAAGAAATGTTTGTTTGTTTGTATTTGTTCATAACTTGAATTGAAGGTGTCTCGAAATTGACGCAATCATTTGGTATACAAATCCTCTTATTAAGATAACACATTTTTTAGACACCCTGTATAGCATGAGAAATTATGCAAAACTACCCGTTTTGTGGATATCTAATGCTGACTTCCAAGAACTATAACTTTTTGTTAAGATAGGGTATACACTTGAAATTTTCAGGGAGTATTGTCGATATAATCTGACAGTTTCTTGAAAAGTATTAATTTGAGTTTGGGGATACAAATTACCGTGATACATATCCTTAACCTCACGGTGTTTGGTATCAGATTATAGGAAATTGTATTGTCTTTAATATGATTGCAGAATAATGTTGATATAAGGTGTCGTTTGGGAAATCTCGCCAATTATTTATAGCAATACCAAACGGCTGCCTTTTTGGACGCCATCTTGGATTTGGAGGTGTTCGCAACAAGTTGTTTGAGGTAGACCTCTGAATTATGTTGTCTCATTAAAAATACTTGCAATTAGAATCGGTTTAAACTTGTTGTGGAGATCTGGCAACATAAAGTCACTTTTTTCGACATTGGCCCTCCCCTTATATATTACAGATAATTATCAAATAGTGGAAGATCAGAGAGATATAATAAAATGGATTCTACAAAATGTCAAAATATCATCGGTAACCATTTTTAACGATTTGAAATTGTTAAGCCAACAAGACGATATAATACAATACTCACTTCTTTCACAAGTATCACCTTCAAATCCAGACGCACAATCGCACGTGTTAGGATCGACCTGATCATTACAGGTTCCTCCATTTAGACAGGGTGAACCGGTGGAGCAGCCGACTATGTATTATGATAGGGAATACAAAATACAAGTCAAATAGGGAAATAAGCTATTATGAATACTGTGCATCAAACTCTTGCACTACGATTTGTATTCTAATTATAAAGACCACATTATTTCGACAGATTGTAGTGATAAGGATTCAACATTCAAGTAAAATATGGGGGAGAAATAATGATAACCAATACAGATACTATGTATCAAATACTACAGTACTAAGTTCAATTCGATTTTCAGGATGGGTTTGTGTGGATACAACATGATGAATACAAAGACCCCAGGTAAAGTCTTAAACAGGTTTTAGAGAGATGTAACGTGGAAAACATTATACTGATATAACAAAGCAAGTAAAACCGTAATGACATGTTTTCTTGCAAACAGCATAACACTGTTTCAAACATTCAAATCAAAGAATGTCTCTAACATAAATCCGGAGGTCTCGGGTTCGATTCCCGACGAAGCCTATTTTCTTTGCTCATTTGCATTCATCTTAAATGTTTCTAGTTTCCTGACAATGCAAACAATGGATCATAAATAACTATACGATGCAACGAATACTTGCAGTACGATTTCATTCCGATATATACAAGACTTTTTGTGGATATATAACGTTAGATCTCAAAACACCATAGCATATATATTCTTTAAAGGACAAGTCTTGAAGAGATTTTAGAGGGATATGACGTGGACAACATTATACTAATTAAACAAACCAAATTAAATCGGGATGACATGTTTTCCTACAAATAACATAACATTTTTTCAAACCTTTTTCTCTAACACAAGTTCTTGAATTCTAATGAATAAATTGTTAGAATTCAAGAACTTGTGTTAGAGAAAATGGTTTGAAAAAATTGTTATGTTATTTGCAGGAAAACATGTCATCCCGATTTAATTTGCTTTGTTGAATTAGTATTATGTTGCCCACGTAATATCTCTCTAAAATCTATTCAAGACTTGTCATTTAATGAATATATAGGCTATGGTGTTTTGAGATCTAATGTTATACACCGTGTCCCAGAAAAAACGAAACCGGGTTTCATGGCAGAAATTTTATGTTATAATGAATGTCTGAAAAGCTATGTGTCTCTTCTTTTATTTGATATACAACTTATGGCACATAATTCACGCATGACTGAATTAGAACGATAGAAAGTGGTGTTACCAAAATTCAATTTGCGCGCAGAAATTGCAAGTTTGGGTGATGTTTTGGGGAGAGTTTTAAGAGTAGTAAACGTACTTATTTTGAAAAGGACAGACACCGCATGAAAATTCATAATTTTATCTTTTATATGACACCTCATGATTAAAAAATAAATTATATATGCCAGAGAACGAATACAATGAAAACATGCTTGATTCCAGCCCAAATGAGTAACTTTCCTGATATAGCCTGTTTCCTGATCCCCATGTTTGTGTTAATTCACTCATGCATCAAAGTCCATTGTCAGCTGCTAGTCAGGAAAGCTGAGCGACTTCTTACTCAACTTTCACTCATTCGGGCAGAAATCAGGCATGTTTTCATTGTACTCGTTCTCTGGCATAAATCATTTATTTTTTTAGCATGAGGAGTCATGTAAAAGATAAAAAATATGAACTTTTATGTGGTGTTTGTCCTTTTTAAAAATAAGTACGTTTACAACTCTTAAAACTCACCCAAACTTCAAATTTATGCGTGCAAATTGAACACCACTTTCCATTGTTCTAATTCAGTCATGCTTGAAGTTTGTGCCATAAGTTGCACATCAAATGAAAGAAGAGACACAGAGCTTTCCAGGCATATATATATCATCAATTAAATTATTCATTATGACAGAAAATTTCTGCCATGAAACCCGGTTTCATTTTTTCTGGGACACGGTGTATATCCACAAAAAGTCTTGTATATCGGAAAGAAAATCGTACTGCAAGTATTCGTTGCATCGTATAGTTATTTATGATCCATTGTTTGCATTGTCAGGAAACTAGAAACATTTTAGATGAATGAAAATGAGCAAAGAAAATAGGCTTCGCCGGGAATCGAACCTGAGACCTCCGGATTTATGTTAGAGACATTCTTTGATTTGAATGTTTGAAACAATGTTATGCTGTTTGCAAGAAAACATGTCATTACGGTTTTACTTGCTTTGTTATATCAGTATAATGTTTTCCACGTTACATCTCTCTAAAACCTGTTTAAGACTTTACCTGGGGTCTTTGTATTTATCATGTTGTATCCACACAAACCCATCCTGAAAATCGAATTGAACTTAGTACTGTAGTATTTGATGCATAGTATCGGTATTGGTTATCATTATTTTGTTTTCCATATTTTACTTGAATGTTTAATCCTTATCACTACAATCTGTCGAAATAATGTAGTCTTTATAATTAGAATACAAATCGTAGTGCAATAATTTGATGCACAGTATTCATAATAGCTTATTCCCCTATTTGACATTTATTTTGTATTCCCTATTATAATACACAGTCGACTGCTCTTCTGGTTCACCCTGTCTAAATGGAGGAACCTGTTATGATGTGACCGATCCTGACACGTGCGATTGTGAGTCTGGATTTGAAGGTGATACTTGTGAAAGAAGTGAGTATTATATCGTCTTGTTGGCTCAACAATTCCAAATCGTTAAAAATGGTAACCGATGATATTTTGACATTTGTAGAATTAATTTTTATTATATCTCTCTGATCTTTCACTATTTAATAATTATCTGTTATATATAAGAGAGGCTGAAATCAAAAGAATTAGCAGACAATCAGAGCAATTGACTTTTGGAAAATCGGGCATTGATTATCATATCAACATATCGATTAACACACTATTGCTACCAGGTTTCGCTGTAAATGTGTATTGATGTGTATTAAGTGGCAACACTCCTTCATATCCAGGCACACAGGCACACGTGTAAGCATTGTCCCCATCAGTACAGATTCCACCATTTTGACAGGGGTTCGGATCACATTCGTCTATGTCTGTAAATGGTCAGTATCAAACAATTTACGAAATTCACATTCACACTAGCCCTAACCCTAGGTGACCATCATAGTTTTGTAATCAAATGCAATTGACCTGCGATACTTATTACAAGGTAGTTTATTTGATTTGAATATGCTATTATGGAAATACTTCGTCACTCGTTTAACAGTTATCCTCTTCATAACCAGCCACACATGCACACGTGTAAGAATTGGTTCGATCAGTACATGTTCCACCATTTTTGATGAAGTCGCGCTGTTATCTATGTCTGTATTAATTTGATTGGGATTAAACATCGAATCTTAATAGTGGAAATAAATCTTTGCATCAAATAATTGCAGTACGATTTTCATTCCATTTTCAAGATTTGTTTGTGTGGGTACAACATGATAATACTGTACACAAATTTAGTTAAACAATAAAGAGATCGAGTTAAAACCATTGTAACATTGTCCACATCTTCAAAATACAATTTAAATTCTAGCGGTTCCCTCATACCTTGTTGTATTCGTTTTAACAATATAAAAAATGGGACAGGTTTCGCTTTGTTGCATTTCCCTTTCGTTAACAATGACATTTACAATTAAATTGTTCAGATGTTAAACTATCCACAGGACAGTCAGTACTGTGTACAAAGTCAGTGCAATGAGTTAGTGCATTCACTTTGCATTTTGCTTATTACTCAGCCATACCATATAACGCCCAGTGGACATACCAGATATCAACAACATACATTTTTATAAACCATTCATCACTTTTTGCACATGTCAACAAAGTCACTAAACTCATTTAAAGGACAAGTCTTGAATATATGTTTGAGAGATATGACGTGGAAAACATTATACTTATACAATGAAGCAACCACAATCGGGATGACATGTCTTTCTTGGGCATAATGAGCAAACTCTTACTGGGGTGGCAAAACAAATTCTGCATCACCACCAGGTATAGCGTAATGAGTTGCCAATACTCATTTAAGCGGTGAGTTTGGGAATTTGCGAAGGAGCGAAGTGACCAAACCCTGTATGAGCGAGTCGACTGAGCGGGGGAATGTGCCCATCCAACGGTAAGGTGCTTTTACATTTTTGGACTTGAAAATGTGCATACCTAGGAATTTCCGACTTGACGCCATACTAATGTGTAAGTGCGTTGTGATTCTACCGACTGGGGAAACATGTTTTATTTGTTTCAGGAAGATTTTCAAAATCAGCTGCTTTAACGGTCTGCCAATTATACTGCTTTCATTCTCTCTTATATATTGGAAATGATTTTTAATGCAAGATCAGAGATACAAATTATAATCAAAACAAATCAAATAAATAAAAAAACATATCCTCAGGAACCATTTAAAACGATTGAAAATTGTTAGGCCAACAAGACGATATAATACTCACTTGTTTCACAGTTATCTCCTTCAAATCCAGGCGCACATGTACACGTGTACGAATCGACCCCATCAATACAGCTTCCACCATTTAGACAGGGTGAAGTGGAGCAGTCGTCTATGTGTGTAAATGGTAAGTATTAAACAATCTAGGAAATTCACATAGGTGACCATCATATTTTTGTAATCAAATGCAATTGACCTGCGATACTTATTACAAGGTAGTTTGTTCGATTTGAATATGCTATTTATATAAACTGGGCTCCAAAAGAAACTTATCACTTTTCAGAGCGACGCTCATTAAAATCCATACCATCAATTTGAATCATATTTAGACACAGATAAGCTATCATTCTCCTTATGAAGCATATCTGAAAAATTAAAAGTTTACTTTCACCAAAGAAGAGAAAAATGCGATGGAATCACTACAGGTCACTTTTCAAAAATCACAGAAACTGCTCGCTGCGAATCTCCACGAAAGGCGGTCTATTCAGAACTTTCAATAGCTATTCATTCAACTTCAAAGCGGGTTATGTAAAAACTAGCCTTGCTATTGTCCGTATCGAGCTCTGTGCCCGGAAAGCGAGCAGTTTCTGTGATTTTTGAAAAATGACCTTTTGCGATTTCACCTTATTTTATTCTTTGTTGACTATTAAAGTAAACATGATTTTTTTAGATGAGCTTGCTAAGGAGTATTATAGCGAATCTATGCCCAATTATGATTCATTTTTATGTTTTGGATTTTATTGTGTGTCGCTCTGAAGAAGTGATAAGTTTCTTTTGGAACCCAGTTTATAATTTACATGTAGTATGGAAGTACTGCGTCACTCGTTTAACAGTTAACCTCTTCATAACCAGCCACACAAGCACACGTGTAAGAATTGGTTCGATCAAAATGTTCTACCATTTTTGGAGTTTGAAGTGAGGCTGTCGTCTACGTCTGTATTATATTGATTTGGATTACAAATTGAACTTAAATACTGGAAATAACTATTTCATATACGACTTTCAATTCGCTTTTCGGGATTTGTTTTGTGTGTATATAACATGATATATACAAAGACCCCAGCCTAATAATTAAAGTCATCTCTTGTATAAATATATGACGTGATAAACATTCTAAACAAAGCAACTACAAGTGTGATGACTTGTTGGCAAACAGCATACCATTGTTTACAATCAAATCAAACAATGTCTCTAACATAAATCTTGAATTCAAACAATTCATATTAATATTTTGCCACTTCCACTTCAATTCAACTTTACAGAGTAACCTGGTAGCAATAATGTGGTTATAATGCTGATTTTTATAAATAATGACTAAATATCAAACTTCAGCTGCTCTGATGGTATGCTAATTCTATCGATTTCAGGCTCGTTCTTATATCATTGCAAATAATCATTATATCGGAGATTAGAGAAATATGATTTAACAAACCAGAGGAATATCATTACAAAATGAAATATATGTTCAGTTTCAATTTGTTCAGCCAACAAGCCAATGTGATACTAACTTATTTGACAGTTATAATGAAGGAAATCCACATAGGTGACAATTATATTTTTGTAATTAAATGATACCGGTTCGTGATACTTATTACGAGGTAGTTGTAATATGTTAATATGTTATTTATCAATATGGAAGTACATGTATACTGCAGTCTTCTTTCATATCCCGCCACACGTACACAGTCGCACACGTGTAAGAATTGGTTCGATCATTACAAGCACCTCCATTTTTGGAGTGTGAAGTGTATCTGGAGTATATCTGTAATAATTTGATTGGGATTACAAACTGAACTTAAATAACTATTACATATACAGTACATCGAATACTTGCAGTACAATTTTCAATTCGCTTTTCAGAATTTGTTTTGTGTGTATAGAACATGAAATGTACAAATACCCCAGTCTATATTAATTAAAAGACATCTCTTGTATACAGATATGACGTGATAAACATTTTACCGATATAACAAGGCAAATACAAGCGTAAAGACTTGTTTATATAGCAAGCAGCATACCATTGTTTAAAATCAAATCAAACAATGTATCTAACATAAATCTTGAATGCAAACAATTGTTCATATCACCACTTCCACATCAATACACCTTTACAAAGAAACATGGTGCCAGTATGGTGACAATGCAGATATGATAATAAATGAGTGATTATCTAACGTCAGCTCTTCAGACTTTGTGCTAATTTTATTGAAATATAATTAAACAAATCAGAGAGATATAAATAATATGAAATAAATGTTAACACAAATAAGTAAAAACGGTTATAAATTACAATTTCTTAAGCCAAAAAGACAATAATATTGCTAGCACGTGTGTATGTGCGCCTGGATTTACAGGAGTTAATTGTGAAACAGGTGAGTATCATATTATGATACTCACCTGTTTCACAGTCAACTCCATAAAATCCAGGCGCACATGCACACGTGTTAGCATCATTCCCATCAGTACAGATTCCACCATTTTGTCAGGGTGAAGAAGCACATTCGTCTATGTTTGTAAATGATCAATATCACACAATGAAGGAAACTCACTCAGGTGACCATTTTATTTTTGTAATCATAATACAATCGGGTTGCGATACTTATTACAAGGTAGTTCTACGATTTTGATATGTTATCAAAATGGAAGTATACTGCAGTCTTCTTTCATAACAGTATACTAATACAACAACGCAAATTAAATCGGGATGACATTCCTGCCATTACATATTGTTTCAAACCTTTTTCTCTAACACAAGTTCTTGAATTATAACAGGTTATTTTCATATTGTTGCCACTTAACACACACCGATACACATTTACAGCGAAACCTGGTAGCTATAGTGTGGTGATATGGGGTTCGATTTTCAAATATCAGCTGCGAATTCTATTACTTTTAGTCTTACATTATATTGCAAATGATTGTTAAATGGAAGATCAGAGAGATATAATTAGAACGATGAAAATACATGGAATATAAAAATATAAGTAACTGTTTATATCGATTTAAAATTGTAAAGCCAAGAACGATAGGATACTTACTTGTTTCACAGTTATCCCCTGTAAATCCAGTCAAGCATGTACACATGTACGAACCGACCCCTTCAGTACAGCTTCCACCATTTTGACAGGGGTTCGGATCACATTCGTCTGTGTCGACTGTGAATAACAGATGCATCAAACAATGAAGTAAATTCAAGTAGGTGGCCATTTTATTTTTTAAAATCAAATTGAATTGGTCTGCGATATCTAGTACTAGGCAGTTTGTACGATTCGAATATGTTATGCAGGGGCTGTGGAAAGGTTTTGAAAGTGGGGGAGGGGGTAGGGGGGCTGACCACAGTTTAATTGTTATAATATTTGTTATTTTATACTGATGTATTTTTTTGTTTTAAGCCAAAAAACTAGGGGCTGTATCCAACCCAGCCCCCTACCCCACCCCCGGTTCTGTTGCCTCTGTTATGTATTTATTATGATCTGCGATACTTATAATGCAGTGGTGGATCTAGAAGGGGGGTTTAAACCCCCCCCCCCCCCTCCTTGGGCTGCCAAGTGAATATGTATCAGTGAAAAAATCACTTACGGGGGTTCAAAATAGCCCAAAAATTTGCCACTTCGCGGCTCATGGACGATGCTCCGCATCGTCATTGGGGCAACCCCCTAGCAAAAAGCTAGATCGTCATTGGGTCAACCTCCCCCCCCCCCTTAGCAAAAAGCTAGATCCGCCCCTGTTATGAGGTAGTTTGTGCAATTTTGATAATGGTATCTATCTTTTATGGTAGTATACTGTGTCCCTTGACAGTTATCTCCTTCATAACTAGCCATACATGCACACGTGTAAGAATTGTTTCGATAAGTACATGTTCCACCATTTTTGGTGAAGTCGCGCTGTTATCTATGTCTGTATTAATTTGATTGGGATTTAATGGATAGTTGAGTATTGGTCAAACTGAACTTTAGTAACCAGAACCTGCACCATTACGGTACAAAGTAATAGTTATAACTTCACCATGCTCGAAAAGTATACACAATTACAAACAACTTTTCATTCAAAAAGAGCCGTTACAACTCAATAGGGCGCTATTAAAAAAAATATAATGGTTTTAGCCTTTTTTCATACAAAACTGTGCATTTAATGTTTGTTAGAATAATGATTCAATAGAGATATCATCAGCGACTTTTTAAAAACCTATTCTGATTTTGTTCAAAGTAATTTTTTGAATGTTTTCTAAAAAGTCTAAATATCGCCCGGTGATTGCCGGTGAAGAACAATTTGAATAAAGATATATTTATGGATATTTCAGCAGTTTCTGAACCGATTTTGATCAAATCAAGTTTATTCTGTCATCACAATTGTATGTTCTTTCGAATTTGCCAGTCAGTTTTTCAATATCTCACAATATACTCAACACTACCTTTTAACATCGAATCTAAATAGGGGAAATAAATCTTTGCATTAAATAATTGTGGTACGATTTCATTCCATTTTCATGATTTGTTTGTGTTGGTACAACATTACAATCTAAGTTTAAAAATAAAGGGATCGAGTTAAAACCGTGGTAACATTGTCCACATCTTCAAAATACAATTTAAATTCTAGCGGTTCCCTCATACCTTGTTGTAATCGTATTAACAATAGAACAATGGGACAGGTTTCGCTTTGTTGAATTTCCCTTTCGTTAACAATGATATTTACTATTAAATTGTTCAGATGTTAAGCTATCCACAGGACAGTCAGTACTGTGTACAAAGTCAGTGCAATGAGTTAGTGCATTCACTTTGCATTTTGCTTATTACTCAGCCATACCATATAACGTCCATTTAATTTGAAATGTTTACATAATGCCCAGTGGACATACCAAATATCAACTACATACATTTTATAAACCATTCATCACTTTTTGCACATGTCAACAAAGTCACTAAATCTATTTAAAGGACAAGTCTTGAATAAATGTTTGAGAGATGACGTGGAAAACATTATACTTATACACTAAAGCAACTACAATCGGGATGACATGTCTTTCTTGGGCACAATGAGCAAACTCTTTCTGGGGTGGCAAAACAAATTCTGCATCACCACCAGGTATAGCGTAATGAGTTGCCAATACTCATTTAAGCGGTGAGTCTGGGAATTTGCGAAGGAACGAAGTGACCAAACCATGTATGAGCGAGTCGACTGAGTGGGGGAGTGTGCCCATCCCACGGTAAGGTGCTTTTACATATTTGGACTTGAAACTGTGCAATCTGGTGCATACCTAGGAATTTCCGACTTGACGCCATACTAATGTGTAAGTACGTTGTGTTTTTATTTGTTTCAGGAAGATTTTCAAATGTCAGCTGCTCTAACGGTCTGCCAATTATATTTCTTTCAATCTCTCTTATATATTGGAAATTATTTTTTAATGCAAGATCAGAGATACAAATTATAATCAAAACAAATCAAATAAATACAAACAAATATCCTCAGTAACCATTTAAAACGATTGAAAATTGTTAAGCCAACAAGGGGTTTGGATCACATTCGTCTATGTCTGTGAATGGTTAGTATCAAACAATTTAGGAAATTCACATAAGTGACCATCATATTTTTGTAATCAAATGCAATTGACCTGCGATATTTATTTCAAGGTAGTTTGTTCGATTTGGATATGCTATTTATCTAGTATGGAAGTATATACTGCGTCACTCCTTTTACCATGTTTACAGCTAACCTCTTTATAACCAGCCACACACGCACACGTGTAACCTTACGTGCAATTGACCTGCGATACTTATTACAAGGTACTTTGTTCGATTTAGATATGCTATTTATGTAGTATGGAAGTACTGCGTCACTCGTTTAACAGTTAACCTCTTCATAACCAGCCACACAAGCACACGTGTAAGAATTGGTTCGATCAAAATGTTCTACCATTTTTGGAGTTTGAAGGGAGGCTGGTATTACAAATTGAACTATTACAGATATTGTACATCAAATACTTGAAGTACAACTGTCAGTTCGTTTTTCAGGATTTGTTTTGTGTGAATATAACCTGATATATACAATGACCCCAGCCTATTAATTAAAATCTCTTGTATAGAGATATGACGTGATAAACATTATAAACAAAGCAACTACAAGCGTGATGAATTGTTTATACGGCAAACAGCATACTATTGTTTAAAATCAAATCAAACAATGTCTCTAAAATAAATCTTGAATGCAAACAATTGTTCATATTTATATTTTGCCACTTCCACAACAATGCAACTTTATAGAGATACATGGTGGCAATAGTGTGGTGATAATGCAGATATTATAATAAATGACTGATTATCAAACGTCAGCTGTTCTGACGGTCTGCTAATTATATTGATTTAAGGCTCTCTCATACATATTGCAAATTATTATTAACTCGGAGATCAGAGAAATATAATTAAACAAATCAGAGAGATAACATTACACACAAATATGAAATATATGTAAACACAAATCAGTTACCATTCTTAAAAATTACAATTTCTTAAGCCAAAAATACAATATGATCCAGGCGCACATGTACACGTGTAATAATCGGCCCCATCAGTACAGCTTGCACCATTTTGACAGGGTTCGATTTTCAAATATCAGCTGCTCTGAGAGTCTGCCAATTCTATTGATTTTAGTCTTACATTATATTGCAAAATTATTGTTAAATGGAAGATCAGAGAGATACAATTACAACGATGAAATAAATATACAAATATAAGTAACCGTTTTATATCGATTTAAGATTGTAAATCCAAGAACGATATGATACTCACTTGTTTCACAATTATCTCCTGTAAAACCAGTCACACATGTACACGTGTAAGCATTATCCCCATCAGTACAGCTTCCACCATTTTGACAGGGTGTAGAAGCACATTCGTCTGTTCCGACTGTGAATAATCAGTATCGAACAATGAAGTAGATTCAAGTAGGTGACCATTTTTCTTTTGTAATCAAATGGAATCGGTCTGTGATATTTAGTACTAGGTAGTTTGTATGATTTTAATATGTTATTTATCTATAATGGAAGTATATTGCTTCACTCTTTTGACAGTTATCTCCCTCATAACCAGCCACACATGCACATGGGTAAGAATTGGTTCGATCAGTACAGGTTCCACCACTTTGAGTGGGGCATTCGTCTATGTCTGTATTGTTTAAACATTTAATTTGAATATGGAAAATAACTATTACATACGGTATACAGAACTTCGAATACTTGCAGTACAATTTTCAATTCGCTTTTCAGAATTTGTTTTGTGTGTATATAACATGAAATATACAAAGACCCCAGCCTGTATTAACTAAAAGACATCTCTTGTATAGAGATATGGAGTGATAAACATTCTACTGATATAACAACGCAAATACAAGCGTGATGACTTGTTTATATTGCAAACAGCATATCAATGTTTTAAACAATCAAATCAAACAATGTCTCTAACATAAATCTTGAATGCAAATAATTGTTCATATTTATATTTTGCCACTTCCACATCAGTACAACTTTACAGAGAAACCTGGTGGCAATAGTGTGGTGATAATGCTGATACGATAATGAATGACCGATTATCAAACGTCAGCTGATCTGATGGTCTGCTAAATGTATTGACGTCAGGCTTTCTCATACATATTGCAAATGATTATTAAATCGGAGATCAAAGAAATATGATTAAACAAACCAGAGGGATATCATTACCAAATTAAATCAGTGTTAACACAAGTTAGTATCCATTCTTAACGATTTCAATTTGTTAAGCCAACTGACCAATGTGATACTATAGTTCGGCGGATAACGGTAAGAATTGCACTTTTTGAAGAAAGCATGAAAGTCCTACCATAATCATATTCAGGATATAAGAATTATTTTTCCTCCTGGGAGTTCGCTCAATTTGATCTCAAGTGACCTTTAGAGGTCATGACCCTTCCCTCCCCTTTTTATCCGTGGGGAGACAATGGTCTTGTTAGATGTCGGGGTCATGGGGCAAAGGTCATATAGCTTAGGTTATACGTATATCATA
The DNA here is from genome assembly GCA_037951105.1 of Echinarachnius parma. NCBI lineage: Eukaryota > Metazoa > Echinodermata > Echinoidea > Clypeasteroida > Echinarachniidae > Echinarachnius > Echinarachnius parma. The sequence goes on from JBAMJV010001475.1 coordinate 69,963, forward strand.
CGTATAACCTATTGATTTCGTCAACATTTTCTTTTTTATTCTTCCCATTTTTGTGCGTCGCATATCTCAAGATCAGATAAATCAATTGTCATGAATCTTCACATGATGATAGATCATGATCTTACTTAGATCTACTAACTTTTTCAGTGACGTCACATCACTATGACGTCATCATGACGCCATTTTGTCAAATTTCAATAATCATATCTCAGTCATGAATAATCAATTTCAATTCAAATTTCGCATAAATATTAATTAGGTCAATCGTCATCTTTAAAGCTCCTGCGCATGCGCTTGCACTCGGAGACGCGCGCGTACGCGTCCGTTCAATGAAAAAAAAAATCAAAAAATGCTCAAAACCCAAACCTAATTTACTCTGTGTTTCAGACAATTTTAAGCGTTTTAAAGATTTCCGCGCGTGCGCGTCGGCGCGTCGACAAATTTATTTTTTTACACATTTTGAAATTATTAAACATTACTTAACACACCCTATCAATTTGAGTCAGTGTTGACTCATAATGACAGAGAACGCGCGCGTCAAAGTCAAAATTACGCGCGCACGCAAAATGGCAAAATATGGTAAAAACATCCTTTTTTATTTCGGCCATAACTTTTTTTAAACTCTTTTAATATTCGGAAAGATTGTGAGTTGTAGATATGAGTTCATACCTCATTTATGCAAAGTAAATGTTATAAAGTCATTATATTGACGGTTAAAGTTGAAATCGCGAACAAGTGTGAAAATTGGCTAAATCTAGTCAAACATGCTCTTCTCTTATCGGTCATAACTTCTTTGATACATAAATATATCCAAATATTTTTTCATATTCTGAAAGAGTTTGAGTTGCACATATTTTTACATATCTAACAATGGCCAATCAGGTTTTGTAAAGTCATCATAGTGCACGATAAAGTAAAAAAAGTTCAACCTTCAATAACGACCTGTTCCCGTGCTCAAATCGTAAAATAAAATCGAAAAAATGATTGTGTAGCGGAAACTCAGCTTTAACATACTGAAAACCGGGTAAACATCGGCCAAAGGAAAGGTGTGATATGGTTGAAATAAGACGTCAGGTACAGAGCCATTTTACAGTCATTTGGGTAAATTTAAGAGCTTCCCACTCCCCATTTGATAACAATTGAATGTAATGATTTAATATTGTTAACCTTCTTTGTGTAATTAATTTATATCAATAAAGGTACTGATATCATCACATTTTCCTCTTGAAATGGCAATGTAATACCATATAGTATTTTCAGTACGTATAACCTTAATTCGTCAAAGTGACGAATTCAAAATCTAGTTTATATTAGTCCTGTAGATGGTCCTATTTATCATGTATTATGCCTGGAGACCTTAATTAGTCCAATGTTGTTTTTGGTTAATTATGCTCTAAATGGTTTCTATAGCAAATTTAGCGAGATTGCCACCTTGGCAATCTTTGTGCAATATTTTGTATAAGCATTATTAAGATAATAAGCTAATTTGCATGATTCCAAAATAAGTTTAGAGGTCAGTTTCTATCTAGGAATAATACAACAGTAATTAGACAAATTAGTCTAAGGTTATTTGGGACAAGCAATCCAGTTCCAATACTCATTTGCATGTCTTATATGGGCGACACCCTGAAATCAAAGATGGCTGCCCCTAATTTGCATATTTATGAATATTATTGATTTTATGTGGCTACAGCCTCTAATGAGCAAAAATGACAATGCATATACTTAGGCATTTTACTTAGTTGTTTGTAATTGTGTATACCGTTCGAGCATGGTGGAGTTATAACTATTAGTTTGTAATGTTACTTAGCAGGTTTGGGCCACTAAAGTTCAGCCTTACCAAAACTATACTACCCATTTAATGTTTAGCAATAGTGCCAATATATCACAGACTATCTCATCATTATGGCGTAGCTTGGGGGTACGTACAGTACGTCAGTGGCGTAGCGTGGTCGGACGGATTGAAGGGGGGGGGGCACCAAAACCATGGGGGGGGCACACCTTATGTATTTCTTTGTTTTTTTTCAAAAAATGTCCCCTTATGTTTTCTATTGTTTTTTTCCAAATTATTGGGGGGGGGGGGGGGGGGGCACACGTGCCCCCCGTGCCCCCCCCCCCCCCCCGTCGCTACGCCACTGCAGTACGTGCACATTGTATGATTTGAAGAACAATAAGAGACGTGAACAAATAAAGAAATAAATAGCGTGTGCCCCAAATATATCCTGTTCCCCATGCAGTTAGTCCGATTATACACCCTAAACCACTGATTATCGTTCCATAACAATGTCTTCTCTGCATTAAATCACTTTTTATTGGCTGATATACAAAGGCGGCTTCTATTTTAAAAAAAAATTTACTTGTTTGATTGATTAGATAGATAGATATAGATAGATATATCGGGTTTTTATTGAACACATAGACTGTAGTCCGAAGATTAAAGTGCCTTGTGTACAACACATGTGTACAACACATGCATGGAAAAATATATTACAATGCAATACAAATATTACTTAACATCAAAATACAACACAAATACTTATAAATGTATTTGGCAATATAAGCACAAACATGGCAGCCTACGAATTTGATTATTAAGATATGCATATCCTCATTTATTTTTTAATTCAATCTAACAATAATACAGATCCAGTTTACTCTTCCCACATCGACTTACTAATATTTAATAATTTAATACAAAATCCAACAAAGTATAATATAAAAGGGGTAGTACAGTTTGGTAAGGCTGAACTTTAGTAACCAAAACGAACACAGTAACATTACAAAATAATAGTTATAACTCCACCATGTTCGAAAGGTATACAAAATTACAAACAACTAAGTAAAAAGCCTGTTATCATTCAAAAAGAGCCATTACAACACAGAGGGCGCTCTCTAAAAAAAGTATCGGTTTCAACCATTTTTCATACAAAATTATGCATGTGATGTTTTGTTGAAATAATGATTAAATAGAGATATCATCAACAACTATTTAAAAACCGCTTTTGAATTTTGTTGAAAAAGTGTAAGCATTTATTTTTATTTTTTTGTTTAATCATCGAATAAGTTTGGGGCCCAATTTTATTACGATCGGATATATTTATTGATATCTCTGCCATTTCTGAACCGATGTTGACCAAATTAAGTTTATTCTGCCATTAAAAGTGCATGTTCTTTCAAATTCGACACTCAGATTTTCATTACCTCACAAACAAATTGTGTTGTGCAGCGCCCTCCCTACCAAAACTAGACTACCCCTTTAACAAATTACAAAAGTTAGCAGCACAAAAGTGCGGTCAGAGCATTAAGTCATAATTATAAAGAGATCCAACAAACTTAAAAAAAACAAGATCCCAGTTACTCATTAACTCTTTATCCCCTCACCAATAAATTAAATACATGATAGACGGAGGGCCAGAGTCAAAAAAGTGGCTTGCTTAAGGAGTTAGGTTGCCAGATCTCCACAACAAGTTTAAACCAATTTTATTTGCAAGTATTTTCAATTAGACAAAATAATTCAGATGTCTACCTCAAACAATTTGTTGCGAACACCTCCAAATCCAAGATGGCGTCCAAAAAAATAACCGTTTTGACTTGCTATAGATAATTAGCGAGATTTACAAAACGACACCTGAAATCAGTATCATTTTGCAATCATAATAAAGACAATATAATTTCCTATAATGTGATACCAAACACCATGGGTTTCAGAATATGTAACTCGGTAATTTGTAGCCCCAAACTCAAATTTTAGGCATTTTCCCCCGACAATAGGAAATTATTGATTTACATAATTCGGCATAAATCAATAAGGGTATTAGGAGTTGAATTAATACTTTGCAGAAAACTGCCCAGTTATATCAGCAATACTCTGTGAAAATTTAAAGTGAGTACCTTATCTGAACAAAAAGTTGTAATAACTGGAAGTCAGCATTTGATATCGACAAATACAGCAATTTTGTACGATTTCGAACACCATACAGGGTGCCCCAACAAATGTAATTCTTGATTTAGGACTTTATTCAAGAAATGCTCGAAATTATGAAAAAATTGTTTCTTCCCGTATTTAACAGAACCTTAATTTTTCTTCTTTTATATCATTGATATGCCGCCATCGGTTTGCAAATACACGAAAATAATGTATCGGTAATTTCACTAAATGTATAATAAATCCACCATGCAAAGTGCACTTTCTACACCCCATTGAGTATACCAGCAAGAGGTGCATTAGGCGCGTCCATGAAGTCTTAAGTTGCCTAGTCCTTTACCCCTCAGCTGTTACCCACTTTGTCTCGTTGGTGGAGGGTGGCAAAATCATGTGCAATGTCTCACTGAATTAACGTATGCTCGGCATCTACCTGAAAATTGTACAGTAAACTGTACATAATTATGCAAATGCAATATTTGAATGGGAGGCGCGATCGAGTCCAGTTGGACCGACCATATCTGGATGATTATGTTTTTAACATGATTACGCTATATCTGATACATTATTTCGGAATATTATTCGGAACACCACAATTAGCTGGACTACATGACAATTCGTTTTCAGGGTCCGAAGGAAATTTCGAATAAGCTATTCTGTTTATCGTATAATTTTTTGTACCACCGTGTACATTTGTAACCATAGTAATAACACTAGAAATACAATAAATCATTTATCTGGCTACTACGAACCACATTATGCACATTATTTTCGCGTGAACATGAAGGAAATCAAATCACACCCTTTACCTGCTAATTTTAATTTTGTTTTATAATATCATTGGTGATTTGGTCTATTTTTGCCCATAATAGGCTGTTGTTACGATGGTTACACACGCACATGGTAGTGCACAAAAAGTCAACATTCGGCTTGCAGTTGTTGGCTATCTTGGCTTTTCGTTGTTGTACACATTGGTTAAGCAATTGATTTTGTTTTGGTTTAGTACTAAGTCAGCCAATTTAAAGACATTAATGGTCTCCAGATACATGTAATAAGATTTATGAAGGACATGAAGGGTGTGTGCCATGTGATCAAGATGATGTTCGAATCTAGATACGCTGTGCTCATGTGTCCCGCATATTGTGTACTTCAGTAAGACACTTACTCAAGTTAATTAACATGATCTTGACAATGCTTTAACAAAAACATGAGCACCCAGAATGATTCGAATTCGCAAGAGGCATGGCAGGCGCGTCAGTATGCAGCTGACTAGAATGCTCCATGGGGAGTGGAATTAAGTTCATTTTTAGCGCTTGTAAATGATAAATGCAGTTAAACAAACACAAGACAGACACGACATCTACGCGGATTACAAAATGATGGTGGTATATTTATCATGTTGGCTTTGTTCGTAACTGGAATTTAAGGTGTCCCGAGATTGACACAATTATTTAGTACACAAATCCTATAAACAAGCTTACACATTTTTGAGACACCCTGTACAGCATGAGAAATCGTGCAAAACTGCCCTTTTTGTCAATATCAAATGCTGACTTCCAGGTATAATAACTTTTTGTTCAGATAAGGTACACACTTGAAATTTCCACAGAGTATTACTGATATAAATGAGCAGTCTTTTGAAGAGTATTAATTAAACTCCTAATATAATTTTTGATTTATGCTAAATTATGTAAATCAATAGTTTCCTATTGTTGGGAAAAAATTGGAGTTTGGGGCTAAACATGATCGTGTTACATATCCTGAACCCCATGGTGTTTGATATCAGATTATCAAATTTCGCCAATTATTTATAGTAAGTCAAAACGGCTGCTTTTTTGGACGCCATCTTTGATTTTGAGGTGTTCGCAACAAATTTGTTGAGGTAGACCTCTGAATTATTTTGTCTCATTAAAAATACTTGCAAATAAAATCGGTTTAAACTTCTTGTGGAGATCTGGCAACCTAAAGTCACTTTTTTCAACTTTGGCCCTCCACCTAGAGTCTAATTTAGGACAATATATTACTAAAATCTATGCTGGCATACAAAGATATCATTAATATTATAGTATGATGCCATGGTGGCATAGAACAAAAATTATTATTATAGAATGACGCCAAGGTGGCATGATTTTTTAATTCTTTTATTAAAGGATATCAAATCAATTTATCCCATTCCATAACAAATACAAAGTACATAAATACAAACTACAAAGTATGTATAATTAAATAAGTAATTAAATGCGTTTTGTTTTGTATTATATGTATATCGTATTCAATAAAAAATACAAAAGTATACGTTGATACAAAATATCTTCAACTGAAATTGAGTAATTGAATAAGTTTTATTTTGTATTATATTCTTATTTCTTAAAGGCCAAGTTGAGTTTTGGTAATTTCCAAAGTGCCCCCCCAACATCGATTGTAACGGATTTGGTTGATTTCAATTCCATATGAAAGATCATCGAAAAAAACATGGGAAATAATAATAATTTCCATTCAAATGCTCTAATTGTTGTGAAATTTGCTTTCAAAATATCATATAAAAGTGGTTGACGCCCGGGTATCACTTTTTAGAACCGCTAGTGCGAGGCACTAGCGTTCTATGTTCTCCTAATAAAAGACTGAAACCAAATATTTGTGTGCACGCTAATTGTGCTTAAAACTATACATATGATACGGTACTTACCAGCAATTTACTCTCCAATATGTGATCCAACTACCGGGTGGATTAAGATTATGATTTTTCCTTCCATTCCGCAAAAAATCAGTGATATATGCGCCTCATGGACCAGTCTCTCCGTGTGTTAGCGCGACTGTGAACGAAAGGCGAACGAATGCGAATGGGGCTTGCGAGTTGCGTCAACGGCAGTGTTGGAGTCATACTTCTATGGTTGCGATACATAATATACACGTACTACTGTATAGTATTACCGCACAGTGACTGCACTACAGTCCCGTATTACCGCACACTGCACTATACAGTCCCGTATTAGGACCTACAACGCTAGTGCTTCGCGCCGAGTTAATTTGACACTTCGAGTTGTAACGGCTCTTTTTGAATGATAACAGGGGTTTTACTTTGTCGTTTGTAATTGTGTATACTTTTCGAGCATGGTGAAGTTATAACTATTAGTTTGTATCGTAATCGTGCAGGTTTTGGTTACTAAAGTTAAGTTTGACCAATACTCAACTATCCCTTTAACATACTGTAAATTAAATTCATCGTATTCATTAACAAAATTTTAAATACATTAATACACAATATCTTCAATTGAAATTGAGTAATTTAATAAGTTTTATGTTATATTATATTCTTAACATAAGTTAAATTTATCGTATTCAATAACAAATACATCTAATGATTTAATGTGTATAAAAAAGTACACTTATTGAGTAATTCAATGAGAGGATTGCCTATTATGTGATGCAATGTATATTGTTGTTATCTCATATGTCCACAGGGTATTGCGTGAAAATTTCAAGTCAAATGGACATTGTATGGCCAAGTAATGAGCGAAAATGCAAAGTGATATTCACTAACTCACCTCACTCACTTTGTACACGGTTTCAAAACTCCACCCAGCATTCCCCAGTGAGTTTTTCTTATCTGAATACTTCAATCGTTCATAGCTTTGTAACGAAGGGGAAATTTGAAAAACCGAAACCGGTCCCATGATTTTATTGTTAATACGAGGATTTGGACAATGTTACTAAGTCCCTTTAAGCCAATATGATACTCACTTATTTCACAGTCATCTCCATATAAACCAGTCCCACATGCACACGTGTAAGAGTCGACCCCTTCAGTACAGCTTCCACCATTTTGACAGGGATTCGAATCACATTCGTCTGTGGCGACTGTGAATGATCAGTATCAAACAATTAAGGAAATTCACACAGGTGACCATCATATTTTTTGGCAAGTTGAAGTAGGGCAGTCGTCTATGTCTTTATTATATTGATTGGGATTAGAACATGAATTTATATAGGGGAATTTATATTACAGATATGCTACAGTCACAAATGGTCCGGGCGCCGTACGATTTTTCTCCCTGCGGCGGATTTTCTACGATTTTGGGAAATCGTGATATCGTACGATGTCTGTGGTATTTTAGAGTAGCAGTCACATATTCTCCGGGCCCCGTACGATGACCTTTGTCTTAAAATAAAACATAAATCGCACGGCCCCCGTGAACACAAACTAAGTGCCCGTACGGTTGCCTTACGGTACTCTTACGGTGACTCCACGGTACCCGTACGATTTGAGTGGCCAAATTTTTTGTCTCAAAATCGTACGATATTCGAAAAAAGGCTGCGATGTCCGTGCTGTGCCCGTGCGATGCCATTATTGTGCCCGTGCGATGCTCTCTACGCTGTGTCTACGGGCTTATGGCAAGTAAAAAATCGTACGATGCATTTTTTGTTTTAACTCCGTGTTAAACAAATTTTTGACATCGTACGGCGAGGAAAAATGCAACGGCGCCCTACGATAGCCACGGCACCCGTGCGGGCGCCGCAAGATTCCCGAAAGATTTCACCTAAAAGTGGCATCGTACGGGCGCCGTAGCCCAAATCGGACCATTTGTGACCGTAGCATAAATGACTGACAATTGTATGTTTAAATATCTATGATTGAAAATGAGCAAAGAAAATTAAGCTTCGTCAGGAATCGAACCCGAGACCTCAGGATTGCTAGACCGGTGCTCAATCCATCATGCAACGAAGACCTTTGAATGGGGGGCGTTTCCATGAAACCCTGTTATTATCTTCGTGGCTTGATGGGTTGAGCACCGGTCTAGCAATCCGGAGGTCTCGGGTTCGATTTCTGGCGAAGCTTATTTTTCTTTGCTCATGTTCAATCATTTAAAATATTTCTAGTTAGTTTCCTCTATGTTTGAATTGAATTAATAAAAAGCTTAATCACTTTGCGTGATCCCACGCCTTTCTCTAGAAAAGTTGATTTAATTATCCTTGGGACTGTGCCCGGTTTATATAGCTTCTGACTACTCGAGCATTGAAAAGGGTTTCATGGGAACGCCCCCCATTCAAAAGTATTCGTGGCTTGATGAGTTGAGCACCGGTCTAGCAATCCGGAGGTCTCGGCGAAGTATATTTTTCTTTGCTCATTTTCAATCATTTAAAATATTTCTAGTCAGTTTCCTCTATGTTTTTATTTAATTATCTATAGCAAAAATATCGGCATATTGCCAACTGTTAGTTGTGAATTTGTACTCAATAAATCTTGCGATTCATAGGCTAACTCTATACCAAAGGCACAATCATTATGTATTCAGTTCCTGAAGAAATCGCACTATCTAGCTTGAGTAACATATAGCATATAGTTGTCTTTATGTAAAGCACCAAATCACCAAAGTACCAAAGCACCAAAGTAAATTACTCTTTGAATGCGTGTTGTAATATATCAGTATTATACTTAAAATGTTGGCACTTGATGTAAAAGGATCCTTACCATGCGTATCTCTTATACATGTTAATAATGTTTTTCAGATTCCGTTTTTCGAAGCTGTAAGGTTTCAAGATATACTATAATTCCTCTAATAACCAACCAACAAAATTGTATTACCATACTATTCACATTGCATTATTGAAAACATTATTTCATTAAAAATAGTTATGAATTTATAGTTATTCTTACCAACATTCGCCATGACCAAGGCCAGGCATGCAAGGTATAACAAAAGAAAGCGAATATTCGCCATGGTCCGTGTGAAGGTTAAGAAACGTAATGGTTCTCGTTAGATTTCTCGTTAGATTAATATATTAATTATACCACTCTGCAACATCATGCAAAATTGAGGTCCGATTGTTTATTGGATACCTGCAAAATGCGTCACGAACGGGAACAACATCATACAACCAATCAGAGCACGCGAGGCGACATGCCTGGTGCAACTGGATATAAGTAAATAAATTAACAAACGTGTAAACCTGTTTCATTATACTTGACACGCGAGCGTATTATAAAAAACGGTTACTATCTTGAACTTTGTTATCTTAAAAAACGGTCCATGCTATCGAACCATTCATATCTTTAATAGACATGGTCTTTCAGTGAAACTAGTAATGATTTTTATTCACCAATATTATTATGAAGAGTTCATTTCAAAAATATATTTGGTCCATATACAAATGAGTTCAGTGACAAAGGAGGATTTATTATTCGACAAGTTTGCAACATATTGCCGGTTCATACAAACCAAGTACGTTGAAGGTCTATTAAAAGCACTTAAATGGGCCCTGCAAACCAAATGCATGTAGACTTCTGTTCATCTGTATTAGTGTACACATTCAATATTTGTAAACGGTTTGACCTAAATATGTTTTGTATATTTTAAACATTTTATCATTTATTTTTCTTTATGTTGCTGAGCCCCACCTCCTAAAAAAACCTCCAGAGTAAATTATATTGTTGACCTGTTGTGACATCATCTGTCAATCACTGGTCAGCTACTATGAGATTCATAACAGATGAAAGTACAAGAAGAACATCCACACAAAAGCATGCCCTGCATACCTCCATGCAATAGCTTAGAAAGTGCTTTTCTTCTGACATAGCAACAGCTATTGAAATTGAAGGTGTGTGAGTTGGTATTCTATTCAACCGTGTGATGCTATTGTGGTTACGCACTCAGCTTGGGTGAAGGTAACTTCTTTGTAACTGAGTAGTGAATGGCTGATGATGTCACAACAGGTCAACAATAGAATTCTACTCTGGAGACATTTTCAGAAGTGGGGGCTTCACAATATGGAGAAAAATAATTACTAAAATGTTTGGGTCAAATGGTTTACAAATAGTTGATGCAGGCGCGCCGGAAGCAGTTTTGGATTGGGGGCAAAGACCTAAGGGGGCTAACGATTTTTTGTGTAGGGGCTCATGCCCAACAACACTCACAGGGTTGTCAACTTTGAGCCAGAGGTGAGAGTGAGACATTGCGAGGGAGCGAAGTGACTGAGCGGGGGGAGGGTGTGGGGGGGGGGGGGGGGGGGGTGTGTCCCCCTCCCACGGTAGGGAGCTTTTGCATTTTTGGACTTGAAATTGTGCAATCTGGTGCATACCTAGATAAGTAATTTGGGCTTAAGATTAACTGTATCTGGGAAAGCGTGTTATGATTTGATCAACCAGAAATTTTAAATATATTTTTCACAAAGAAAACAAATTGACACACTAATAAATATGCACCCCCCCCACACACACACACACACATATTGTGTTTAGTGTCATACACAGTTCCAACATAAATCATATGCCACATTATGTATGATCCAACAACAATAGCCTACAGCCGAAAATGAGTCCCGAGGGAGCGAAGCGACCGAGGGCTGGGGCAGAGCCAGAGGAGGGGGGGGGGGGAGGGGTTTGGGAGGGGGTTTCCCCCTCCCACGGGGAAGATTTTGCATTTATAAAATTAAAATGGTGCAATTTGGTATACGTCACACAAGCAGCCATGCAGAGCAATGCCAGCCTACACGAGAACTACGTGGCCCGGTACAGAAAAAGTACTCACCCCAGACCAAGGGGGGGGGGGGGAACTCTGCATAGACGTACATGCAAACGAGGTGTCAAATTTGACTGTAATGGATATGCCTTATTAGTCAAGTTTTACCATGCATAATGTCTATGAAATTATCAGTAATGAATAATTAAGTATCGATAATATCGCGAAGTATCGCTTATCAGGTGATTTATTGCGGTCAATTGTCCACACGAATTTAGTGCGACAGTACAACTTTCTCAACACATCATCGGAATTTGAAATCATTTTGTGGCGCAAAGCGGCATTTTGAATGCCTAATTTCATGATCATCGGGTCCAGAATATTGAGTGGAACGGAACGCAGTATTTGAACCATCAAGAGTTTACAGCAATATCGGTAAGTGTGCCTAAAATCCTCATAAGGTTTTACGTTTTAGTCAGTTAACCCTTCCACTGTGCATAGGTCGTTATCTACGGTAGATAGCGATATTTAGTGTTTTGCTGGGCCACCAGCCACGGGGACAAATTGTATGTAGGACCGTACGTAGAGTCCTAGTACGTTTTGCTGCTGCATTCAGGCAACTTAATAATAAGCGAAAGTTTGATTTTGTACAAACAAAAACGAATGGTCAGGCCATTCAATGTTGGTTTCGAGAGTCTAAATAAAGATCAGTATCATCATGTCAAGTCTCAAGATCAATTTAATTGAGGAATTAGTCATAAATTATTGAAGAAACAAGTTTAAATACTAGTTTTCAAATCTAACTAAAATTGAATGAAGTTTGATACGAGTCTGTGACTTCCAACTTGTACTGGCCAGCTACCAAAGCCTAAAGCTAAGCCTTGGCTTTTAAAAGGCAACGTTGGTCTAGGAATTAGGGTAGGACTAGGACTAGGCCGGGTATACCTCAGTCCTCAGGCTCAGGCTCTCATTCTAATATTTTCCCAATCAGCCTTTACCTGCCTACTCGACGAATAAGCTACTTGCTTCATGCCTCTTTTAGGTGCTAGCCGTTACATTTCATGTGTACATTTTGTGTCTGAATTCTGTTTGAAAAAAACAACAACACTGAATTGAATTTGAGATTTCAAATAGTGAACTGTATAACTTGCATTAAAAGATCATAATCATAAGTGTAAATTAAAGAAATATGGGGTCAGTAACATAGTGTGGTCATAAAGATTGGGGAGGCACATAGATTGTTGTGTGGGCAGACTTATATTTGTCTTATGTTTCTCCTAGTTGTTTGTGTCAAATAATTGCATAGGGGCAAGTGGCCCATTTATAATCTGTTTATGGTCTAGATATGACTTTATTGTTTTTTTAAAATAATTGGGGAGCGTGCCCCCCCCCCCCCCCCCCCCCCCCCCTCTCCCCGGAGTTATACTGGGTTGGTTATATTTTCTTTGGTCTACTTAATTTATAAATGACTGTTGTTGTTTTTAAATTAAATGTTAATGGAAACCTATGAACATTTATCATGTATATTTATGTATGTGTGGTACGAGAGGGTGTGCAATTAAACGTGAATGCTGTTTAGAAGTGTATTCTGACAGGCCTATAATTACTTATTACTCAATCGTTATTACATACAGGCTATGATGACATGCATGTGCAGTAGGCTAATGATATGACTACGATGGTGAATGACATCAATTAAGTTGTCATGGTTTATAATCAGTGATAAGTGTGATAGTGATGTTGGTGGTGGCACACATTAGAACCAGAAGTAACCTGTTGGATTTATTTAGTTGAATTTGTTGTTGTTTGTTTGTTTGTTTGTTTGTTTGTTGTTGTTGTTGTTGTTGTTTTTTTTTTTTTTTGGGGGGGGGGGGGGGGGGGTCAACAACTGAATTGCTGCTCTCTAGTCTTGTTGATAATAAAGACAACAATCTAAACCATTACATTGCCTAATCCATAAGAACAATTTCCACCAAATAACAGTTTAGCATGCCAACTTACACCCCCATACACAATTGGCCCCATAACAGTAGGATTTTTGTCTTTAATATGAAGACTAAATCAGAACTCAAATGGCTGTACATGGTACATTTAGCAAGGGAAATAGTTCACTGATGAAATTATAAAAAAAACATACTATTTGAGAGCATAATCAACATTATAGTACGTAAACACTACACGTGCTTTTATGAGAGAAAAATATATAATAATGATAAAATAATAATGATATGCTAATGAGAAAATTTGTGGGCAAATATGCAAATCATATAAATACAGCGCGCAAGTTGAACTGCGCATGCTCAGTAGAATTTTGCTGCTGTACAGTTTAAAAACACTTCAAATACTTTTCCGTGAAAAAATAGCATTAAATGGGATCATCCGGCGCCTCATGAATATTCAAGACCTAGATAAATCGCTTCTAATTTGACGAACTTTTGGCCGAGTTTCCTCTCTAGTCTTTATATTATAGTTACTCTATGCCCCAGACCGTACGCAGCAGGTTACACAACAAACTGAGATAATCTGTTCGCGCGCGAAGCGCGCAGCGAAAATTAAAAAAATGGATGTATAAATTAGTTTTAGTCTTAGCTCATACATTTTATTTTTTCTTTCCCACTCTTCTTCTTTTTCTTTTTCTTTTCCTTTTTTTCTGGGTGGGGGGGGGGGGGGGGGGCACTTCCGGCGCCTATGAGTTGATGTGTACACTAATATAGATGAACAGAAGATAACATGCGTTTAATTTGCCTGGCCACTTTAAAGGGATCTTGTAACATTGTTGACATGTGCAAAAAGTGATGAGTGGTTAATACAATGTATATTGTTGTTATGATATAATGTTATTTGATATGTCCAGTGGGTGTTTTCAAGTTACTAAGTAAATGGATGTTTTATGGTCGAGTAATGAGCAAAAATAAAAAAGTTATATTCTCTAACTCACTCACTTTCTACACGGTTAGACAGTCCAGTGGATAATTTATCATCTGAACACTTCAATCTTAAATATCATTTTAACGAAACAGATATTTGAAAAACCGTAACCTGTTCCATGCTTTTGAAGGGGTAGTTCAGTTTTGATAGCAAGGGTGCTGCACAACACTATTTTTTGTGAGGTAATGAAAAACTGAGTGTCGAAATTGAAAGAACATGCCAGGTAAAATGGCAGGATAAACTTTATTTGGTCAAAATCTGTTCAGAAATGGCTAAAATATCAATAAATATATCCGATAATAATAACTTCGGGCCCAAAATTTATTCGATGATTTTAAAAAAAATTGAAAAAAATGCTTACACTTTTTCAAAACAATTCAAAAGATATTAAGTAGTTGTTGATGATCTCTGTATTAATCATTATTTGAACAAAACATCACATGCATAATTTTGTATGAAAAATGGTTGAAACCAATGTTTTTTTTAGAGAGCGCCCTCTTGTGTTTTAATGGCTCTTTTGAATGATAACAGGCTTTTTACTTAGTCTTTTGTAATTTTGTATACCTTTCGAGCATGGTGGAGTTATAACTATTAGTTTGTAATGTGACTGTGCAGGTTTTGGTTACTAAAGTTCAGCCTTACCAAAACTATACTACCCCTTGATTACGATTACATCAAGGTATGAGATAAACGTTAGAATGCCATTTGGATTTTGAGGGTTTGGACAATGTCAGTAATTTTGTAGAAATAAATATATGTTGTGAACATTTGATCTTATTTATGTGAGATTAAGTGTCCACTTATGACTAGTAATTTAATTTGTGGTCCAGAAACAGGGAGCGGTACGGGGGGGGGGGGGGGGGGGGGGGTGGGGGCAATTTCTTTCCAACTCAATTGTGAATGTTGATGTTTCTGGGAAATTGCCTTATGAGTTATTTATTTATTTATTTTGTTTACATTACAACATATGTTTGACCCCCCAAAAACAAAACATAAGGGGAACATTTGTGAAAAAAGAACAAACATACGGTGTGCCCTCCAATAATTCATGTGCCCCCAAATATGTCCGGCCACGCGACGCCAGTGGTATCAAACATAGTTGACGTAAATATGTCGGGAAGAATAATAATATGCGATTATCATTACACAAAAATAATACACTGACTCATAACAAACAAGGTAATAGTTAACATTTACCATTTTACGCCGTTTCTTCAAAAGTTTAATTCCCATATTTATACACTTTCAAACAGGAATACTTATTACTGAAACAATGAAAATCGCGTAATAATGAAATTAACTTTTAAACATTATTCTGGAGATTTAGTGCCTACGGTATTCATGATGGCACATATAATCATATGGACCATAATGGTGCATCTTTTCATACAATAATGAGCCTTTATAGAAATAATAATAGAAATCATGTTATTTAGTAATTACGGTTATTTCAAAACGTACTATCCGACAAACAATGCCGATTATCGAGAACAATATAATATAAAGATGATTAATTATTGTTGGTCATAGATCAACACTTGTTCGTTCAACTTGAATGAAGTGCATCTTAGTTCTGATATGAAAGATAAGATAACAACATCCAGAAATGAAAAGAAAACATTAAAGCGGCATGCTTAATGAATGGTTCAGAGGGAAACATGTAGTGTCAACATGGTTCAAGGGAGTGTCCGCCTTTTACAAATCGTCTGAACAGTTTCCAGTAGACGGATGCGGATGAATGAAACACACACAACAAATTTCAGATTGAACAACCCTATAATTTGGATTCTACGAATGCAAAACTAATGTGTCGAAATCATCACCTATATCGGCCAATAAATGTGTTCAACTAATGTAACATAATATTACAACAATTGTGTACTTATTCTTGTAAAGGTATTGTGAAGTGGACATTTCTAAAGGTATGCCACGGAAAAGATCTCGAAAATGAAGAATATACCATTACATGTAGTCAGTTTTAGCGAGTGTTAGTTATTTTGTTTAGTATTCGCTAATGCCATTGTTCGATCACAATCTGTGCGCGGGTCACGTAGGGGTCACACGGAAAAGCTGTTAAATGACATTTTCTTTCATATAAGACAATAACCTCGCAACTTGAAATTTGGCTTGCAAAAGGCGGACTGTCCCTTTAATATAGACGTAGAACATGGATTACAATATTATTTTGAAATGAGATATACAGAATCGAACTTTATAGAATTACCGGATTATGTGAATGATAATACGTGTGGTTTGCAGTTGCACCATGTATAAGGAGAGGATTGGTGAGTCCTGGGAAGGACTGTTTGATGTTCTTTTTAGGATAGTCCTAAAAAGGACCGTAGTAGTCCTAGAAAGGACTGTGTTGGTAGTCCTGGAAAATACTGTTGGTATTCTTTCTTGAGCGCCGGTATAGTTATTGCAAGGAGTGGGTTGGTGGTATATAGGAGGGGCTCAACGTTTCGAAAAGGTTGACTATGTGAATGATGATTTCATTATCACTCAAAACTCATTAGACATGTCAGAATTATATTTGGAGATCACGAGCTTTGTCAGTATGCTTATCTGGGATGCGGTATACATACAACGGAAATACAAATTGTTATCAATTGTTATCAATTCCAAAATTCAAAGTACAATCATGAAATGTAAATAACGGCGTCCTAAATCCCCTTTTTTTTTTTTGCAGAATGGGGGGGGGGGGGGGGGGGGGCTGGAATTGGAACAAATTAGATAAATTGAGGGAATAGCCAGGCCATTGGCATACCGAGGCCTTACCCCCTTTTAACTACAGCTAATGAAAGTAATTACAACATTAATCAAATTTGAACAAATATATTTCATAGGACAAGACATACGTAAAATATATAAATTAGTATAAAACGGGCCTTATTACCAATTCAATATAATTACATGATTATATTGCAACAGCGTATACGTATTAGTAAGATAACAATTACATGATGTTATACTTCTTTTTAAAATTACAAAGGATGGGAAACTGTTTAAAATCATCTGTCTTATCATTTGTACGGATACAATGAAAAGTATAATAATGACATCAGCAGCATAATACACACGCAGTAAACACAGCAAACCTTAACAAATGTATACAACAAAAGTCTCTTTATAATAATGATGTATAATTAGTGTTGCATTGATTAAATCTTATTATTATATATTGTATTTTTTAAGTATATAAGTTATGGACGGATCATTACGATTACTCTACACGGCAAGCAAGATGTAACAAATATACACAAAATTGATCTTTAAGTATTGGTCAAACATAACTTCAGTTACTAAATCGTGCTATTAATCATTATTAATTATTAGTAAGAATTTAATGATGCTTAAATGGTAGCTAAACATAGAAACTGCTAAGTTATAGGGCTGTTTTCATATTCTTATTTAAGAAGCCGTTAACACATGAGAGCACCTGAAAGTTTCAATCATTTGTATACAAAAATTGAAATGCGATGTTTGAATTAAAAAAAACACAATATCATTCAGTAGAGAAATCCTCATAAACAAGTTAAAAACCATTTTGGTAAATGTTTAGAGGGACTCCAAATGAATCAAGTAATACTAACAGTTCTTATATAGCGCTACTCCTATGATACTCATAGCAATTTACCCTATTATTGTTACCCCGGTCAACGGATACACACTGCAATTATTAACGCAATTAAAGTGAACATTTTCCACTCCCTAGGGAAAATTCCAGCAAGTCAACTGTTAAGCGCACTCAGTGCTAATGAAACACGTTATAGGCTTTTAGGTTCAAGTTTTAGCACATAAACCCCCTTTTAATACTGATCTATTAGTTCTGCAAATACAGATGCTTTATGTAACTTTCCCAATGCTAATATGAACTTAAGTAACAACCACGGCAACTCGAATTTGGCAAGAAAGCCTTACGCGATTTTCTTTGAAATATTTTAAACTTGTTTTAAATTCGGGATTTTTCATAATTATCTGTCCTCCATGGTTGTAATTTTTCTCTGTGCCAAGTTATTGTGAATAAATCATGGCATAGAATGAGTCATCATGATCAGTATGTAACGAACTTGCCATGACTCTCGAACTGTTTGCGTTATGCAAACAAAAAAGGGCATATTCCGTCTTTTTATTTTAGTTATATTTACCTCCGAAAAACGTAAATTTTTACAAACTAATAATACAGATAAAATTTCACATTAATACCAGCAAATATTGTTTAAGAATATAAGTTTTCGATTTCAGCAGTTTTTCTCTGAAATTTGTATTTTCTCACTTCAGATCATTATGTCCTCAACTTATTAAATGGACCATTGTATATTTTAAATCGGTGTTGTATAATATTGTACATTGTTGACGGCTAATATTTGTTCAGACGGAAGTACATTTCCTCCATGCATGGCTGTACATTCTTCCACGCTGTCGTCTTACGATTCTATCTTGGTCTCCATTAGGTCGGCATCAGTCGGCGAAGTTGAAGTCGGATCATCCCCTACTTTTGTGCTAATACAGCACCTGCATAAAAACACAAGTGGATATTTAATAAACATTAGGGTCGAAGCGTCATGCTTTTTGGTGGCACGCAAATTATTATCATTATTATCCATTTATTGTTTTTTAAATTTATTTTGTTATTTACTATTATTATTTATTATTATGATTATTATTATCATTATTATTATTATTATCATTTTTTAATTTTTTCATTTATTTATTTATTATGTTTGTTTGTTTGTTTGTTTTTTTGGAGGGGGTGTAAGATATTTCCCCTTATGTTGATGGTGTTGTTATCTATACTAGTTATGGGGATGGGACACGTGCTCCCATCATTTTCTTGACGCAATCCCACTAACAGCATAGTAAATCATATCGAGGGTTATTAAAGAAGTGCTAAATTATATCACAGTATGGTTGCAATTCGTACTGTTTGTCAGTTGAGTACAGAGCGATGAAGTGTCTAGATTTAATATTCTTGATGACAAATTCATTAAAAAGTCTCAAACATGTGCTTTTTGGCTCTTTAACATTTGTTCATATTTGTTTATAGCAAGGCTACAAATGGCTTCTCCATAGCTTAAAGGGTAGTACAGTTTTCGGTAAGGCAGAGCTTTAGTAACCAAAACCTGCATAATAAACTAACAAAACTATAGTGTAACTCCACCATGCTCGATAGGTACAGACAATTACAAACGACTAATTCAAAGCCTGTTATCATTAAAAAAAGAGCCATTAAAACACAAAAGGGCGCGCTCTAAAAAGCATTGGTTTCAAACATTTCAACGAAATTATGCATGAGATGTTTTGTTGAAATAATGATTAGATATACAGATCATCAACAACCATTTAAAAACCTCTTTTTACAATTTTGGAAAAAGTGTAGGCATTTCAAACTTATTTTTAAATCATCGAATAAATCTGGGCCCCAGCTTTATTACGATCGGATATATTTATTGATTATTTCAGCGTCTCTGAACCGAGTTTGATCAAATAAAGTTTATTCTGCCATTAAAATTGTATGCTCTTTAAATTTACACTCATGTTTTAATAACCTCACAAAACAAATTTGTACCAAAACTGAACTACCAAAACTATACCAAAACTGAACTACCCCTTTAAATTTAGACCCAGATTTACGTTAAACTGAAAATCTTTGTGGATCAACCCCCTGCTGTACCTTTCTTCCAACACGCGAGGGGCCACCGCCAGAATGATCACACTCGGTACCGCCACAAGCCACCACAATTATCCACGTCTCTGTTTCAGAAAGAACAAAAAAAAAACACATAGATATTTATCATTTTAATTGTTTAGTTAAATTGCACATTATTCAGGTCAAGTATATTTTGATAATTCAGTAATGTATACAATCTATTGTTATCAATTATTCATTTGTAATGGAAAATGTTCTCGTGGTACCAGCATACTTAGTGTATTGACAATCTACAGTATAATTCTATTACATAACACTCGAACAAGCATTCAGAGGGTTAGCATTTCCGAGTGTCTCGGACAGTGCATTATCACAAAAGGTATTCAAAGTAGTTAAAATTCCAACGACTGGAGTTCGCTATCGCGCCTATTAAAGGGGCAACGTTTCTCAATAGGTATTCATCTTTTCACAGGTTTAAGCGAATTAATTCAAACAAATATTTATGTAGTCTCACTGTATCATCAGTGATAATAACAATAAAGATAATATAGCGCACCTTCCATCTCAAATATTCAAAATGCGCTGAAACATACCACTAAGTCCAAACACCATTCTATAATATAGAATCATGTCAACTTCTGTGCCCCGTGTCTAATGGGTGGGTTACACCAAAGTCTCACAGGGTGGGACCCTCTTCTACTTGTACTTCATTATTATTAATAGAATTCCAATTATACTTCATATTATTTGCATAATTTAAGAATTATATAAAACAACTACAACAATTACGTAATACTGTAACATAATAAGCTCTGTGATTAAAAGAGGGCAAAGAAAATGGGATTCCTACGGGATTCGAACCCGATACCTCAGGATGCTAGACCGGTGCTCTTACCGACTGAGCTTGAGAAAACCCTAGTACGGTGCTCGTCCCTGAAACCCCTTGATTCTCATTGCCCGAGTGGTCAGAAGCTATTATAAACCTGACATAAACCCGAAGGATACAATCAACTTGGGGATATATGCGAGGAATCACCGAAGTGATACAAGCATTTTTGTAATAATTAATTCAAACATATAAAGAAACTGACCAGAGATATAATGTGATTAACAGAGGGCAAAAACAATGGGGATTTCCAACGGATTCGAACCCGAGACCTTCGGATGCTAAACCGGTGCTCTTACCGACTGAGCTTTAAGAAAACCCTAGTACGGTGCTCGTCCCTGAAACCCCTAATTCTCATTGCCCGAGTGGTCAGAAGCTATTATAACCTGACATAAACCCGATGGATACAAATCACTTGGGATATATGCGAGAGCTCACCGAAGTGGTCTCGGGTTCGAATCCCATTTCTTTGCCTCTTTGAATCACATTATATCTCCGGTCAGTTTCTTTATATGTTTGAATTAATTATTACAAAAAAAAAGCTGTATCACTTCGGTGATCCCTCGCATATATCCCCAAGATTGATTTGTATAATTAAATAATTGTTAAAGCGTTTAGAGGCTCTTTGCAATATGCGCTATATACCTCGCACAAAAAGTTCCGCAATCGAGGGTTTGCGCATTACTAACTTTTCTATTAGGTTAATACCATTCATAAATTGGTATCACTAAAAAGCGTGAATTCTCCCCTTTACATTGATATAACATTTGCTATGAGGATGTTATCATGGAATGTGCATTGCATCCAGATGTAGGGCAAAGTCAAAAAGTGAAATGTTGCAAAATGCACTATTTTGTCAACAAAGGGCCTTCCTTTTGTTGAAGATTAAAACGTGGCTTAAATGCCTATTACGTTATTACCATTCATAAATTTGGTATCATTGGAAAGCGTGAAATCCTCCACTTTACATTGATATAACATTTGCTATGGATATTTTATCATGGAATGTGCATTTCATCCGAATGTAGGGCAAAGTAATAAATTAAATGTTGCAAAATGCACTGATTTTGTCAACAGTGTGCCTTCCTTTTGTTTGAAGATTAAAACGTGCTTGAATGCATGACCACCTCACCCCTATTCAAGCCAAGGAAGGCAAACTGTTGACAAAATCAGTGCATTTTGCAACAGTTCACTTTTGACTTTGCCCTACATTTGGATGCAATGCACGTTCGATGATAACATATACATAGCAAATGTTATATCAATATAAAGGGAGAATTCACGCTTTTCTAATGATACCAAATCCATGAATGGTAATAGCGTATTAGAAAAGTATTAATGCGCAAACCTCGATTGCGGACTTTTTGTGCGAAGTATATATATCTATTATTATTATTTATTATTTATCCTTCGTGGTATGTCAGGTTTATAATAGCTTCTGACCCACTAGGGCAATGATAATTAAGGGTTTCAAGGACGAGCACCGTACTAGGGTTTTCTATAGCTCAGTCGGTAAGAGCAGCCGTCTAGCATCCGGGAGGTCTCGGGTTCGAATCCGTTGGAATCCCCATTTTCTTGCCCTCTTTTAATCACATTATATCTCTGGTCAGTTTCTTATATGTTTGAATAATAATAAAGCTATGTTTACAATATTATATAGTACAGATACAGTTATTACATTAAAGGTATCGTTGAGTATTGGTACTTGTCCTGAAGTGCCCCCCCCCCCCCCCGATATTAATTGTAGAGGGATTTGGTTGGTTTTAATTCCATTTGAAAGTTCATTGAAAAAAAAACATGTCAAATAAGAATCATTCCCATTCAATGCTCTCATTGTTATAACATTTAATTTCCAAATATTTTATCAATACGATTCTCCGACAGGGGTAATTCTTACTTTTTCGAAAATAAAAACAAAATGTTTATAGACTACTTTTGAAAAAAGAATCTAAACAGGTTTTTAAAAAGTTGTTCATGATATCGCTATTGAATCATTATTTTAACAAAACATCAAATGCACAATTTTGTATGAAAGCGCCATCTGAGTTGTAGCGGCTTTTTAAATGATAACGGGGTTTTACTTAGTCGTTTGTAACTGTGTATACCTTTCGAGCATGGTGGAGTTATACATATTAGTTTGTACCGTAAGTGGTGCAGGTTTTGGTTACTACAGTTAAGTTTTACCAATACTCAACTATCCCTTTAAATGTTTCAAAATAACATACCCAGTGGTTCACTTGGAGCTATAGGGTAAAGAAAGGATAGATGAGAAAGAACACAATTTTAATAAAATGTACAAATTTGGAAACAAACGCAAAGTTTACATGAATTTCTTTGCTTTTTCATAATTTATACGGCACAATGTATCCATCTATGCATTTACTAGTTTACATTTTATTTATTCATTTATTTTCTAATTTCTAATTTTATATATTAATTAATTAATTAATTATTGTATTGTTTTGTGTAATATATATATTTCAATAACTTTGAGACATTAACAAAAATCAATATACATTCAATGAAAACAACCATACATGTTTAACTTGATTACGATGGTCATTTGTGAAAATCTCATCAAAATCGGACACTTTACAAAGGCTCGGTAAGGTCCCAAATCACAACAAATTCATATTGAATATTTTAATTGAATGGTATATGCGAGCTAATTGTATTAAGCTACAGTTACTCGGCCCGAAGGAGAAGAGTGAACAGGTCTGCAGGGTGGTGACATGTGGCAACATCTCAGCGGCATGCATAGAACTATCAACTTACATTCTGCATTTTGGATTTTACCACATAAGCCATTTTTTATACAATTCCATCGATATTTATCAATTAGTTTGGCCGAGATAGGTGTTTTCGATAACTTTCTCAATGCTGCATAATCAAAGTACTTACCTCCTCTGTTGGACTACCTTCTGTCGAGACCGGTTTCTAGGCAATATAAAAATGAGTGATGAAGGTTACTTGAAATACATTAATCATCTTCACTTCTGATAGTCTGGATATAATATGTATTATAGCTCTAACTGCTCATTCCTTTATTTCAGTTTATATCAGTTCAGTGCAATGTATTCCATCTCCAAGATTAGAAACCAATATCGATAGATAGGATAGATAGGCAAACAACACGTAACCAAAACGCGGTAAGTTTTCAAAAAAAATATGTTTCCTTACGGTTTTTTTTTTAACGTTCTGTTTGCTATTTCACTACACGACGCAACCAACTTTTAAAACTTGATATGATAGATATAAATAGACATAGGCTATATACTGGAGGCACACCTCTTTGTTTTTTTCTTCAAAAGTGTTCCCCTTATTGTTGTTATTGTTTTGTCCAAATGATAGGGGGGCACAAGTCCACTCCCCATCGTGTCCCCGTAGCTACGCCACAGGCGATATACAATAAAAATGTGTCATATACTGGTATGCCTCTAGTCTGCTTGTTTAAGGTTGGGGTACGATTGTTTTACTTGGAACACATATTCATTGGATCAAAAGAAAAAAAACAAATCATCCAAAGAGACACTCTGTATTTGATTAGGCCTAATTCCATAATGTATGCAAATTTATTCATGTAAATTGGATATACTATAAAAAAGGGTGTTTTAAATTCTTGGATCAAAAAGAAGAAATTCATCCAAAGAAACACTTGTATCTATGTATAAATCAGGCCTATTTTTCATATTTTATGCAAATTTATTTATGGAAAGGGATATTCTATGAAAATTGTGTATTTATTGAGATATTTAAAGGAGAAACATTTGAAAATAGATGACCTAGGGTATATCAAGGCCAGTGGATCATTTGGCAGATTATCTGAACGGTTTGGTGACCGTCTAAACTCCTCTAAATTCAAATGGCCCACGGCAAAATTCGGCACATTTTGTGTTATTGTTGAACTCCATTTCTGTATATATGTCCTAGTAAAATCATCACTTGGGATGTCAAAGCTAATTGTTGACTCATCCCTGGGAACATACTAAGAAGATATTTCAAAAGAGACACACAATTCTATATAAAATTTGCCTCATTTGCATAATTAATGTATAATGACACAGGCAGTGGCGTTGCGTGGTCGGACTGATTGGGGGGGGGGGGGGGGGGGGTGGGGGGGGGGGGGGGGGGGGGGGGGGGGGCACCCCTTATGTATTTTTTTTTTCTTCATATAATGTCCCTGTAGTAATGTTATTCTATTGTTTTTTCCAGATTAATTGCGGGGGATACATTGCGGTGAAAGGTATTATGGATAATATCGTCTTCATTGAAATACTTGCATTGTATCATTCCTGCGGCGGGCCACATTGGAATTTGTGAGACAATATGACCTGCCAATGCTGACAATAACATGCTTAAAGGTATTGCTTACTTTGACTTACCCCTAGTTCAATCTATCTGCCATAAGTTAAAAAAACTGAATTGTTTATATAAAGACTACAATTATAACATATCACATGTACTGTTGTACTTAATGCATACATTTTGCAATGTGTCTAATTTAATCTTTAAAAATTTACGATCTTTTAAGAAGAGTGTGTTTCTTTAAATGATTCTTCATAGTTTGTTCCCAAGGATGGGTCCAAAATTGTATCAGTCATTCAGTACATCCAAATAATTGTTAAAGTGGCCGGTGCAAAACCAACGAATGGGTTATCTTTCTGTTCATCTATATTAGTGATACACATTCAACTATTTGTAAACCATTTGACCCAAACATATTTTGTATATTATAAAACTTTTCAGTAATGATTTGTCTTCAGTATGCTAAAGCCCCCACTCCTGAAAAACCTCGTCCAGAGTTGAATTCTATTGTTGACTGTTGTGACATCATCCGTCATTCACTACTCAGTTACAACAGAAGTGAAGTTCACCCAAGCTGAGTGCTTACTCACAAGTAGCATCAACATAGGTTGAATAGATACCCAACTCACACACATTCAATTTCATAGCAGTTACAAAGTCAGAGGAAACGCACTGTCTGAGCTATTGTTATCGAGCCATGCAGGGCATGCTTTTGTGTGCATGTTCGTTTTGTAATTTCATCTTTTGTTAGATCTCATTGTACTGAAAAAAGAAACCCAGTGGGATTGATCAGATGATATTCACAACCAGTCAATAATAATAATTCACTCTGGAGGTTTTTTTAGGAGGTGGGCTTAGCAACATGAAGGCAAAATAAATGATAAAATGTAAACAAATATACAAAACAAATTAAGCTCAAACAGTTTACAAAATATTGAATGTGTACACTAATATAGATATACAGAAGTCAACATGCATTTGGTTTAGCAAGGACCCTTTAGAAAATACAACATCACACATGTTTGTACCATGATTAGTTTCAAAAGTAAGACAAAATATACGAGAACAAAATACCAGATTTCTTGAATCGAAAAACTGCGCTGGGTGTGTAATAACCATCCATATAATCCTCACCACTATGATAATCATTATTCTTACCAAAAGTAAATAAATCTTACTATTTTC